>JTDE01022308.1:0-10105 GCA_014338405.1 Paragonimus skrjabini miyazakii
GCGCTTAGTTGACCAGCACAGAGTGTTATCTTCGGGGGACATACCAACCATACTGAACGGATTGAATGACCGGGCTAGTTTTTATGGAATGTGCTTCACATCATCAAAGTGCAAAATCCTGCCTGAAGATTGGAGCACTCCTACTACTACCGTCTTTACTGTAGATAATCCTTCTCAACCTGTGAACGGTTTCACGTTTCAGGGTATAATGTACTAACATCGAGTGCTTACCTACATTTATATCATACCCAATGTTTTACAAATTTTTAACCTTTTCACTAGTTTCTTTCTCTTAAGTATTTCCAGGTTACTGTTGAGATGAGCAGCGTCCCGAGTCACGGTGCCTTCTATTCAGGCCCATGGGTTACGGTTGCGTGTGAATTGTACTCAAGTCATGTGATCGTCTCTAGAGAAGACCCAATAAATTTCATAGTAACTGTCATTGATTGCCTGTTTAGCTTGAAAGATATCTTGAATACCATGACACACGAGGAACGATAATAGTCCAAATCACTGATTTCTGGTTCATCAAATGCCTACAAATATATTTTGGGGAAATTAATCCTGGAGAATAAAATCTCACAAGGGCTGACATTTTGGTTTAACAACGTTTTGGTTTTGGCCTTACGAATAATCAACGAATTACTACGTAGCCAGTTAGAGTGTTTACCCCAAAACTGATTTCAGTTTATTGAAACAGCACTGCTTTTGGAAATGAAGGTGTGGCGTTATCAAGGCTATCTCATTCAGCCTGGCCAATCTCACTAACTCAGTCACACCCATACTAAAAGCGAATTACGTTGAAACAATTAGATGGGAAGAAACGTCTTCACATCGTGATGATTTTGTACGGCCTTACTGAAGGAAAATTTAATAAAAATACACAATTTGTCAATCTGCTTTTGAACGGCTAAATGGTGTATCTGCATTTACACTAATTCCAGAGTGTGGTTCCAAGTGGTACAATATATCTACCCGTCTCTGACATTGACGACGCGGATTTGGCAGTGGTAATTCAGCTGTGTTTTGTTACGTTATGTTATGAGAAGTTTGGCCACGTTTATTTTCTGTTGCATGATTTTGCTGTTTACTAACTTATTTTTGAAATTTTCTTGATCAACGTTGTTCACAACACTGTTGTATGCGGAAAAACTTTCGGGTATTGCAGTTACATTTGTTTCAGTACTCCACATATGAATTACTATACAATGCGAATGTTTTACTGGTAAAATGCGGACCGGCAGCAAGCAGACACTGAGAGGTATCAGCCTGCAACGGTTACAATGCGAGTAATATATCAAAGTGTGATTGCAAGTTGCGTTATTAGTAACACTATCATAATATCTTAGAATAGCTGACTTTACATCATTGTAGTTAGAATCAGAATGGTTTGTGCACAACTGATCTACTCATAAGCGGTAATTTTGACTGTGACTTTGGGGGGCTGGGTGCTCCTAAGTAAACGTGGGATTTTGGCATTTTCATGAACTAGTTTTAAAACGATACTAGCACTACTATATACGCAGTTGTAGTACCTCTGGTGGACAACTTAATTAGATTCCGGTGTTATAGTTGATTTGGAAGGCAAATGTTTTTCCACGGTCGATCCGTTCTACATGTTTCCTATTACATAAATGTATTTTATTACGGTAGTAATTGATTAGGAAGCCGAAAATTGGATAATCAGTTTGTAGTAAATTGTGCTTGTCTGGTGCGGGATCGACTAATGTAGAACCACAAATATTCTACAGTCGATAAGAGATTACGACGGGACTACTTAAACAAAGTATTTGTACTTTCGAACTCTACCAACTGGTTTCTGGATATCGAACTTGCAGACTTATCGGGATTGTGCTGATGGTTCACAACCTTGCTTTGTTATGTTTACGGATTATTTCATCTTTGGAGTGTAACATTCACAAACACCCTCCCCCTCATCTTGTGAACTAGTTTCATCCAACTAAGAAATGGGTGTAAGATATGATTTTCTTTCCCACTCTGAAAATATCAAATTGTCAACAGCTTCTTATTGATTATTTTTTAACTACGGATTATTAACAATGCACATTTGAAATCTGTACACGTTTGGACTGTTGCCGGTAGTTCTTCCTTTGGCGCAGACTGACTATAAACTTGACCTAATCACTCTTTTCGTTACTGTCCTCCGAAGACTTGGTCTCCTAACTATTGTATGTTCACGTCTTGACTGCATGGAATAGTTTCTTGAGTCGGCTTGTCTTACTTTGTAACTGGCTTATTGGCGGAGTAGCAGAAACGGTTAATAGATAGGCACGTTCTATCCACCTCATCCGTATACTCATGTCTACACCCTAAAAATCGACCAAATGCACACTTGGCACCGCAGATAGGAGACTGATGATCGCGGTTGTCTGTTGTTGGCAATGCTTTTGTTGTTATTGGCTTTAGATACTCTGAAAGCAGCACCACATTTTTATTTGATGAACCTACGTACCTTACATCGTTTAAGTGCAAAATGCACGTTTTCTTTCTTGGTAGCAGAAAGGACTAAGTAACCCTCTGTCATCCGCATAAACAACATCGATCGGCGTACTATTTAACAAAACTTATATTACTTTATCTCTTGAGCCTCTGAGTGTCTGTTTTCAAGTTTGATTTGTCATACGTTTTGCTAAAAAGAAGAAAAATTTGCACTTGTAGGGGGCAAAACTCAAACTTGAGAACACATGGAATGACTGCATGTAGGTGTCCACCTTGCATTCAGAATAGAGATTCAGAGAAAGTATGCTTCCGTTTCCTCTTCCACAAAATGACTGTGATGTATGGAGCAGTTAATGGCTAACACTGCTGTAAGTATGGTGTAAATAATCCTTCATTAGTCTGGTTGATTAACCTCTGAACTGTAAGTGGTCTAAATCCCGTAGTACATTAACACATCGTGACAGGTGTTCAAGTCTGGGATGTGATTATTCCAGTACTCAGTGAACTATCTCAATATGGCTGTGGATTGTCGTCAAAACCTATGGATTGCCAAAAACAAAAGAAATCGATCGAATTATCACTAAGAGAAATCGGATCAACGGAAGAAAAATGACAAGCAAAGTCTCAAGACTGAACACACTAACCAAATGCAAGGAACCAAATACAAGTGCACAGGCCGTTTAAATGAAAACCTCGTTGAGTTATGGTCTGAGATAACGAGTCATGAACGCGAGTGCACTAGCGCAGTAGACAATGAAGATCTTGCCTTATTAAATGTTATTTTGCTAATACATGTTCTGACTCTCAAACCGAAAACTTGGGAAGTGAGTATTCATGTTAGAAGAACCCTGGAATTTATGAGAAGTGTTACTTGTTCCATGCAACCTACAAATTGTGAGTATTCAGGTTTTAGCAAAAATACAAGCAATATTTGTTGCCATCTGAATTCCACTGTACTCTGTTCGGTGGCTGTGGTTTAAGTGTTGGTTAAATCTCATTCTGCGTTCACAGTATTTGAACTGAGTTTGTACAGATAACTATTCACGGAAGGACCAACAGTGCATTTTTATTGAAAAGGCGGTCAGTGGTTACAAAATTCACACTTCAATTCATGTTTATGACTAAGGATTTTTAGTTTCCAAATTTATATACAAAATTCGCCGTTATCTTCTAAACCGATCTGTTGTTTCAGTCGTAATGAAATCAAGAAACGTTCGATCTTACATAAGATTCGCCAAGCGTTTTGACTGACGAAATGATTTATCCAAACCAGTTCGAAAGTAAACTTGCATTCGGTTTCATAGATAAACTGATATGCCTGTGAAACACTTATATAATTATGATCTTTCACTATAATGTCTACTCTGTGTGTAGGCAGGCTGTCTAGTAATTGAGCGATTGAATGTTCTATCTGATTGAACACACCTTTTAGTATTTCTCACTGATTACTTGAACAGTCCGTGAACAAACAAGGCTTTACAACTGAAGCAGTATGTACAATCTAGGCGAGTAAGAAGAATTGCTTACTAGTTACTTACATTTACGAATTTACTATTACAGCGTACATTGGTTTACGCTTAAAAAGTTGTGCGTAAATTGTGTTTTGGAATGAATGCACTCTGGAGACACGTGGTAGCGCTATCACGAAGTCATCACAAGCTATATTCCTTGGATAGAAGTTCCGCAACTACCGCTCACGCTGTACACATAAGCTATAAAGTTTACCTGGTAAATATTCTTTCAATGAAACAGGGACTAGTAACTATGCGGAGACAGTTGCTCTCTAAGAACAGCGCAACCACTAAATAATCAGTGCAATCCAACGGTGCAGACTAACTTAACTTGGTGACTGGGTGGGTTGAACAACCTAAGGGTCAGCTAGTAGTTGTCACACACTATATTAGTCCCATTCTTTTTCGAGAAATTGATCTAGTCCGTTCTTTTCTTATGTGAATCTGTCCTGTTACCAAAATATTTTTTCTTTCAAATTTTTCCAGTTTCCTTACTACATTTTTATGTTGCCGAATAGCTAAATCGAATCTTTCCATTTCGATTGCTCGCACTGTCTGTCGTCGTAGAGTGGTCACCAGAAGATGACAAGGTTGGTCAAAATTGTCATAAGGTTCACTGGGGCTATCGGGTCCTAATTGTAACGATCAGACAGCACGAACTAATAAACACTGCAAACTTGCGAGTTTTCGCAGAGCGCTGCTGAGGTTGTTCAGTGAATGGCTTTCGATGTTCCAAATGAGCAGTTGCATCATCGAACTTTTTGAGAAGAGTGATATATATTGTGTGTAGAAGATTGCCAAATGGTGTTCACTGCGACCTTGCTTATTGGTAACGTTTCGATGACTACCTCATTTACAAAGTTCGACTCCTATTGACAACCTTACAGCAAACATATCAAGTGAGTTGGGAATCGTTGTGCTACTGCTCCAAACACCTTACAGTGACACTCGCATCTTTGAACAGCAAAAATTGTAGAGAAGTAGTTGATGGTCTACCAGAATGGCTTAATGAAGCACTCAATAAATAATGTCTGGTCTGTTAGAATGATGGGTGAAACTTCGACTTATTTTGAACAAGGTCAATGTCTGGAGAAAATGAAAACACGTACTTCGGATACCGCTAAAGACAAACTTCCGCATATGAGATTGGTCATGAAAGGAAGCTCTCTTGTGCCCCATTTGATAAAAAGTGTGCATGAATGCAGGTATGATTGTAAACAGCAGCTCTATTAAACTTTCGCTTTGTTTGCTTCTTTGTTCTAAAGTCAATAAACTTAGAATTAAAAGATGTATGGGTATCAAATAAGTTAACACAAGTTTTACTATTTCTGTATCACTGATACTGCTTCGCTTCAGCTTACTATAGTAAGCTTTTGGCGATAAATCAGTTCATCCGATTAAGGATTTGTGCTGCATTCTGTTTATTTCTAGATGGATAAACGTAGTCAAATTGAGGTGGCTAAACTGAGACGTATCTATCGTATGCAGCAGCTTAAAGAACGCAAAGCTGGTAAACCACCATATTTGTACCTGAACGAGCCTGGAATGCCCAAACGACGGGTGAAAAACAAGACACGAATGCGTACACGGAAACGCAGCGGTCAAAGGGGGTTGAATTCATATACCAGACATTCTAAATCGCACGACGAAACCATGGCTCCTACGGCGGTACCGGAATTGCAACTGAACTATCCACCTGAAAGAACTGAAACTGCCTCTAGGCCGCGGTTAAAGCAGAAATGTCATGAGGGTCGCGGAGATCGGATTCTCGTCGGAGAACAGCAAGTGAGCAGAAGAGAAGTAAAGCCAACCCCATTTTTGTTATTCTTTGTTTTGCTGACAAGTCATAAAATTCCAGTTTATTTTAACTTGAGCACTTGGTACAAATTCAGATACCTTAGAAATCGTGCCAACCCGCAAGCTTGCGCGATGAATAAAGAACGTAACATAAAGTTGTCTCCATCATAGCAGAACAAAGACATGTTTTTCCATATGGCAACATTTTTTGTTCCCGTAAGTATCAACCGTAAAATCTACAAATCAAATAAATCGGACAAATAGTAACAGACTGTTAATAGACACATGTAAATTCGCACACAGTAATGAGTATTCATGGGCATGGCATCCAGATGGATTGTTCCAATCATTGCTGTGGATACAACGGCGGCTGGTGAGGTCTGTTTAGTATAGCTTCTTTAAAGACCAGTAACTTTGGGTTCCGATTGCGTAGTAGGTTGAAAGAACAAAACGGATCAACTTGGTAACCTGTCATCTTGGGGGTCTGGCAACCGAGGATATGAGGTTTGCAAATTTGTTCTTATTACGTAACCACATTTTAAAAATTCGAGAACGTGTTCTGCTACTCGAGGAGACTATTGTCAACCGGTTTTGTTCACGTGAACATCGCTGGACCAGCAAGTGAACCGGTAGGAAGCGAGGGGGACGGAATAGTCAGAATAACGGCGTTTACGATTATGCAGAACTGATCGTTTGGCGATTTGAACTGAACAAAAATGTGCAGCCGCATACGTATCCTAGAGCAGACTTAAACTTCTACCTAATATAGTTTTTAGGACAATCCCTCTTGGATTGTAAACTCACTGTCTGTCTGTATTCATAAGATGTACATAGTTTGTATGTTTTACATCTGCAAATAATGAAATTAAATTAAATGTCATATTACAGCATGTCTGCTTCGTGTTTTGGCGAACTGATTAGAGACAACTCATTAACGGGTGAATTTATCTGTTCACCTCTCAAAAGAAACAACCAAGTAGAATTTGTTTTGCAAATCCGAATCTGACACTCGTCATTTTCGTCGAACGATAAATAATGTATACTACAGAACGAAAGCGGAATAGCACCACCTCGCGTTTCTGGCTACATTTTGTTTCAAAGTGTGAGCCATTAAAAATGTGAACATTAATTCTAGCAGACTATAGCGTACTTGTTTTCTAGGTGACAACTATAACTTTCCAAAGGCCCGGAACTGCAAACGCGATTGCGAACTGCAATAATAAGGATAGTCCGTTTCGCAAAATATATATACCATAGATTTGTTTGATAACATCGGATAATATGTTCGCACAAAAAACTCTAATTCACTCAACGCTGTTCTGTTGCTCTTATTTCGTTTGTCCGCTCCGAATTCACTGCACTATTCGTCCTTCATAATTATCGTGTTCATTTTTTAATACATAGTGAACTAAAGTTATTAATCAGAGTTAGTCAATCTCGAACAGGTTAATCTCTCAGACTTGAGACCCTCGGGACTCACAGAGTCAGTAGCTGAAAAAAGTCAAATGATAAGGTGGCTAACTAGTCTCAGTGACATTTTTGTTGTTGTCGTCTGATTCAGCTGTTTGTGAAACTAAGAAAAAAGGATGGAATGGGACATGAAAATTGAAGAAACATTTACTCTCAGATTCAAACGTACAACGTCGTAATGTGTTCACATACGTTATCAGAAAGACGCTCCCTTCGCGGCTTCCATGATTTTCCGTTACCGAGTTCATTTACTTTACAAACAACTCAACCAACAACGTGTGCTATGTAAACTGGACCAAGTGAAATAACAAAGACATAGGAAAAATATGCCAGAACTGCACTCTTATACAAGTCATTTGTTAGATCACTTTCTTTGATTTCCAGTGGCCATCAATTTCTCGAAGTTTTTCTCAGAAGCACCAGTGGCAACAGCAACAGTAACAACAGTTAATCCCAATTTCTTACGTTAGTAAACAGAACAGCATTATTGCACACAGTTAATTGCATCATCATGGTGATGTAGTAGAAGTTGAAACGACAGATTGTGTAAATAGGTTGTGAGATTTGTAATCAAGTTGAGCTTTAAGTTAGCAGCAAACAGCGAATCAGGAACTAAAAAATAGCTGACATATTTTAGAGGTCCGTCAGAGGCTGTGATCTGAGTTTGTGGTTCCAAAAATATTATACTTTCTATGTTTTGTTTTGTGTTGTGTCCATCTAATACTTTGCCACTTCGTGGATTACGATCAAAATAACGGCAGCTCGAAATGTGGTATCCTCGAAACGACTCAACACCTAAAAACATGCATGCGCATAGTACTTTACAGCTATGTTTGAAAAGAATACATTTCTCATTCTTGCAGTGTATGCTATTTTTCAATAATTTTTGTGTTTCTAAAATTTCTGTTTCCCTTCACTGAATACATTTCTGCCGACGGTTGGCATTTAAAGCAGGCCATTATGATTTTAGTGTAATTCTCTGGTTTGGGGATGATTTGTATTTTAGATACTCCATAGTGGCTGGAAGAGCATCACTGATATTCACAGTGCAAATCACTCTTCACAATCAGAGTCTTTAGGACAACTGGGAAGTCCCATACATAGTGGACACTCTCCTGCTCAGGCACTGCCTGAACCGGATGGAACAGCAAAGAATCTTTTATTAACTGGTTCACAGCCTTTGGACAACTGTATCGGTCAGTCCCGAAGTCAAGCCTATCACATGCACCGGTTGTCAAGTTGTCCCGCTTCCGAGCTACGAAACACTATGAGCATTCCAGCCTTAGTATTGTCAACAAAAACAGCTCCACATGGCGTAATCCTCACAGGTCACTATGACAGCCGGCTGGGTATAGCGCGCTCGAAATCTCTGTTATTCCGACGGCCCCCATTACCCGTTAGGTCGAGTGCTACTGGGGCTTATACCTGTCAAGATGAGACAGCTGTTTGCCAGTGCATCGATCAGGTCGAAAAAGTCGACATAGGAGAGGAAAAACCGGTCCAATCACATCCGGGGGATGTAAGTTGCATGGACAACCTAGTTGGTTTCTCGTTGTTAAATTATACCATCAGTATTCTCTATTCAGTTAATTGGGCTGTTGATTTGAAATGTTGGCTCGTTGGTTTCCCTTTTAACTTGTTTTGTGTTATGCGGTTACCATCGTCAAGTGGTTCGTTAACAATCTTCTCGTATGTGTAGGCCCTTGCAGCCTAGTAAACGCTCGTTTTATTCAATAGCAGAGACGGAAATAAACGGACATTTAATTGTTCACGCTTACAGTCTTGTTGGATATCAATGCAACCACATAGTAACGCCTACTTGGCGGTCTATCTGTTTGGACTACTAGTTTAATCAAGTAGACAAAAAGAGCAATATGTATGTGAAGCAGTCAATCTACTACATTTCTTATCGGTAGGTTCAGTTTTAGGCTTATCCGGTAGATCACTAACATGCGGAAAGACACGTTTTCTGTCGACGGTATGAATACAATTAAAGTTCAAGTTTTTCACATTTAGACCTTTCAGAAGCCTTCATTGATTCTTCTTTGGGCAACAAACGGTGTGAGAAGCCCGTTTGAGCGTATTTGTAATCGTTTTAGTGACGGGAGCATTTTCCCCTATTATTTCACCTCATTCGTTTTTTATACGCATGGCCGATTAATTAATTTCGGTGGTTTAACTTCTTTCTCGAGGTTTTTCACATCTGCTCTGAAGGTTGCTCTTAACAACGTGTTTCCATTTACTTCCACCCTGCCTCCGCTTTTAATGCTGTAGATTAGTTGGGTCACTAACGAACTCAGATAGCTCATAGTTATTAGTTGAAAATAATTTATAGCTACGCAACTCATTCGGTTGTGTTTATGAAATGTTATTCGTGAAATCTTGTGTTACACATCTGCTTGGCCAACTTTCAAATGAATGTATCAAAAGGTAACTAAAAGTTCACAATCCAAAGTGTATTGAATATTAAGACGCAGTTCTGATATAGACCACTCATCTCCTCATCTGTTTTGTTTAGAAAGTACAAAATCAGAGTTACCTGACCAAAGAATCCAGGACAATTTGTGGTCTATTCAATGTGGAACCAATCTCGCTGGTTCACCCACAACAGTTCTTCGTAGCACACATCTGAAACCATATAACATAAACTATTTTATCGCGTTTTACCATTCTACCCGTCCACTACAACTTACCGACTTAGTTCATTTCGTCAGGTTCTAAATCGTACTTACAGGTATTTATTCCAAACAACAACAACAACAACATCCGAAACCGGAATCTGTTTCGCCCTCTGGATTACATAACCTGACTTCGTGATAATATCCCGTGGGACACTACTTAATCGAAGTGCACTTTCTGTTGTGTGT
>JTDE01022308.1:15087-25487 GCA_014338405.1 Paragonimus skrjabini miyazakii
ATAGCTAGATAAGAGAAAAATAAGGGTTCCGCTCTGTTCACGAATGTATCGATGATATCTTCACACTGAGACAGTGACTGAAAAATCGACGCTGCGGTTGTTGACCAACGGTCTTGTCAGTTTTGTATTCATAGGTCGTTTTTGACCCAGTTGCTCAACACGTTCTCTGAGACTGTCTCTACCGTAGCAGAATTCCAGTGAAATGTGTCAATCTGTCGAAGTCGTTGAATGCCCGTTCTGGGCGCAGGACGCGCAGATGTAGGCAACTATCCGGAGCGTTCTCCCCTTCAAGTGTCGCTCGACAAGGGTGTCCGTTTTCCACACATCTTTTAAACTGTGTTGTACGATATTAGGGATAAAGCCCCCAGAGGTTTTGGGGATTTTGGAGTGGAAAGTTTGTCAGGTGGTACTTTGGCTGACATTGGTTATGAAGATTATATTGCCCCACAAGAGAATGGTAATTGCTTCGTCTATCTAGATCGTACAATCTTGTTAGTTTGCACAAATTTTGGCACGAAATCCACAAAAATAAAGAAGGGGTGTAGCGCATTTCTAAAATCTCGAAGCTTATGCTGTTGCAAAGAAGTGCAAAACTGTAGTAAAGGCAGGGGTTAGAATGCAAATTAGTTCTCTGTTGTTTTACCGATCACTGACTTTTGAGCAACTCGTCCCAGATTTTGATCAACGTTACCTTTTTTCGTTCGCCCGTATATAATGGGCTAATGGTTTCGAGCCATGATATAGTTCGTCCGAGTGCACATGGTAAATTTCTGACCTTCCGCGATCAATAATCATGGTATTGGGAAAGTAGTGCACGGTAGTAGGCTCATGCACTTCTCATAACTGTCGCACTGTGTATGGGTGGGTGCAGCTGTTGACGGTAAAAAGACGCAGGGTAATTTAGCTATGAAACGATCGCGGACTATGAAAACATTGACTACTCCGCTTAACAAGTTCGGTAGTTGCTATTTACCGTTCTGGAGGTTGCGCGGCTGTCAATGGCGTTGTTTTGGTACGTCATCGGAGGCAACTGTCTGTCTCAGTCGACGGCTATCCTGTATCCTTTATATTTGTTAGCATTTTTTTCTTGTTCCCGTGTATACATTTACACTGTTCTTGCTTAGTTCTTTTACTCTCAGGATCAATAGCACCTCGCGTCATTATGCTCACAGGTATGGTTTAAAGCTGGAGAATTATGTATGTAAATGGTTAATTGTTGTATTAGGTTAACATACTAATGTTATCTGCTTCCTTACTTGTGCAGGAAGACCGTCGTAAACGAGATGAGGAGACCATTCTGATGCAGCTCATACCACGTAACCAGGCAAGTGACGAAAAGCTGGATCCAATCCATTCAACTTCGTCAGATCATTCGGTGAGTTTTGTGCAATGTTCTACAAGCTATCTGTGTTTTAATTAATCAGCCGTTTGGTCTACAGTTTACGGTGACGGCTATGTATTTGCACGTCTTTTTAACGGATTTGTCATTACAAATGAGTAGAAAGATTGACCTTTTATCTGTGAGGCAATGTTAATAGTTTATTTTGACACCGGAATTTGAAATGAGTAAGAACATCTAATTAAACACGCTATCACATTGTACATCCCGTTTAATTTTAAACCCTTTATTTTAATTAGAGTGGAATATTTAAACATCTGTTGTTGTGTTACTCGTCACCTTGGACCATTTGAGCAATTAGGGGTAGAAGAAGTGTTTAACTCGTTGATTTCATGCAAACCCAGGTTCACTTTTGTATTCGGATGAACAATTCAAGTAGTACTCTTAATTAAAGGACTCCGGATTCGTATCCTATAATTACTTCGGTTAATCACTGATTGCGTGTGTGTCATTGCGCTGTTCGACCTTGGGATTCGCATCTCCGTGCTTCTAATAATCGTAAGACATTTTCAGGATCGATCGGTTCAATTGTTTGTACGGTTTCTCAAAGCAGCAGATGAAACTGCTGTTGGACTACATCGTGTTATTGTTAACAAAAACAACCTTCTGACCACAGTCAACGTATTCAGTTCTGCGGCGTTGTAGGTGTACTAACTTGCTGCTTTGAAAACGCCGAGTTTCCCAGTAAAACAAATTGTCTCCTCTTAGTTGCACGTTAAGAAATAAGTCTTACTTTGACATCATTGTCACTGATTCCTTATGCATCACTTCCCTCACATGTCGTCTACTGAATGCTTTGGGAGAATTGTTTTATAGCCACATACTGATAAAAAGTCCTTCGTGGATGGCAGGCTGATGGCACGAATTGGATGGAAGACTGTCTGTATCAGTACTCGTTTAAGAACAGTTGGTGTGAAGTTTATGAAGGTTAGATAATGTCCCTTCCATGTTGGTTTGTAATAAACCAAGCGGCTAATAATTTCTATACCATTGTATGTGAATAGCATATACACAAATAGCAAACAGTCATTCTCTTGTGGTCAAATGGTGAATGACAATTTAAAATCGAGAGAATATCCAATGTATTCAGAACATCCTGAATCCGAGTGTTATTGTCAGCTATGATTAAGTTGTCATCAGTATATCACTCATAAATTTTACCGCTTGCGATGGCAGCTTCAGCCTTTCTTTTAATCTTCAAGTAGTAAACGTAAGCCAGTTTTGGTCCAGATGGACTCCCCATCTCGATACCATTAACATGCTAAAAAACATAGCCTTTATAGTATAATTGTTATCTTCCTGTTCACAACAATGTCAGATGTTTCAGAAAATCGGTCGTTGTTGGGATATTAATTTTGTGGGCAAGAATGAAATAACAAAACTGTCAACATTCGTGAATCGGGACTGGACATCTAAAAATACCACTTAGTAATCTTCATCATTATAGTCAACAATATATCCGCTGTTCATACTGGTGTTCAACTGACATACGAAAACGAAGAGAAAATCAAGTCCTGGCTAGAAAGAGCAAAGCAGAGAAAGAAGAGGAATGGGTGGAGGGAGGACTGACTTCTCCAGCCACCAACCCTGTGAGTCGCGAAGAACTCAGCCCGGCGGACGAACTCGACCTACAGTGGCCAACCCTTTAGAGAACGACTTCATAACTTTACGCTCGGTCATCACCTGTCTACTTCGTACCTACCGGCAGTGAACCTCAGTCTTACGAAAATACTGCACTTTGTGACTGCAAAGTACTTTGCGGTATAGATATTAACACTGTTTGTGCTGCTTGGAAATTGTCAAAAAACAGCACCATGTCGTCAGCGTAATCAGGATCAATTAGTATTCCATCAGGCAGGAGGTCCACATCGGCATCTTGTGAGTGCTGGAGATAGTGCTTTATTATTTCATCTATCAGAAAATTAAACAAAAATAGTGAAATTGAGCAGCCTCGACGTACGTCAATCACTGTGCTAGAACTGTTAAACAGTTCACCGTAAACCCCAGTCTGAGCTGAACTATCAGAGTTAAGCGCCGACAGTGTGTTCGAATATGTGGTCGGTACACTCCTGCGTTTAAGCGACTCTAAAAGTGTGGATCGATCCATCGAATTAAACGCACCTTTATAGTCCAGAAATGCAGCAGTTGTTGGCCGGCGGTACACATGACGTCGCTCCAGAATTTGACGGAGGTTAAAAGTATGACCTATGCAACCCCATCCAGGGCGAAACTCTGCTTGTTCTTCCCTAATATTTGCCTCCCGAGCTGCAGTGAGTCGATAATGTATAATGGATGCCAGAACTCTAGAAATGCCTGGGGTCAAACTAATTCCCCTTTGGTTTCGCAGGAGCCCCCGATGCCTTTCTTGAATATGGGAATTATTATCGTGTGACCTCAACATGGAGAGATGGTCCCCGTCGTCCACACAAGTTGAAATAGCTGCGCCAAAGCCACTATTAACGCCTCCGCGCATTTTTTGAAGAGTGTCGGCACTAGATCATCTGTACCAGCTGCCTTATTACGATTGAGAGCCGAGATTCAATTGCGCACCTCATTCTCAGTGGGGGGTTCCAAATCTACTGACCAGGGTGGTACACTACAAGCTTGTGGCGACAACACATTAGACACAGGAGGCCGGTTACCCTGATTCTTAAAGTGTTCCGCCAACCACTCTAACCTTCTGGACTTGCAGATGAGTGTGGCGTCTACGTTGCTCGTAGATTCACTGAGAGGCAGTCGTTTGGGTCAAGTAGCGAAGATAAGTTTGAACATTCTGTCAGCCTTCCCTGAAACAGAAACGGTTTCTGTTACCTTGAGTTTCTCTATTAACCAAGTCTCATGATGGACAATTAGGCTATGTTTTAGCTTTCTAAGACGCCCCTTGTAAACCTGCTAAATAGATTGTCAATAAGGTTGTTCCCTCTGGCACGTAACAACTAAAGAGATTTATCTTAAATTCAATATTTGTTCAACCCGATAACCACCGTGCAACATGCTACAATACATGCTTCATGAATGCCCTGGGATATTTCGGTTCAACAGTTATTAGAATGTTCGATGTGAGAACTACTAAGGCTGATTTCCAAGCTGGTTTGGTACGTATGCTTTACCTACGGTACATCTAGTTTCTCAACAACCAGCCGTTGTGATCGGTGGAGTCGTTGCCAAGCGAAAGTGAAAACAAAACGACAGAGTACCAACACGTGATCTGAATCCAAGTATGTGCTCCAGTAAGAACGACTGTCCTGAATGAAATCCCGCCACCTATAAATAACGGCTATATGGTGTGACTGAGACTAGGAGAAGGAGGGCACCAAGTTTAACAATGACGCCTACTATGTCTGAGACTAGTGTTGGTTACAAATAGCTTATGCTCAGCACACAGTTGCAGCAATCACCCGTCATTATCCGATGTATGTGACGCTATCCCAAACCTGCCACCTAAATGAAACTCGGCCACATCAAGGTGGCTGACCTGGGCATTCATATCTCCGGCTAAGGTGACTATAACAGAACCATGTGACGACCGAATGAGAGCAGCCAGATCCGAACAAAAGGCGTTCTTGACGGCGGTGTAACTGAAGTCATTTGGACCAGAAGCAGGCACACTTGAAGTTTTACGTTTAGAGCTGGCTTTCGCAGAACCCTCAAAGCAGACGACACGGTATATTTTTACAAGGAATCCAATATACCAGTGGGGCTGCCGCCGTTGTGCTGAGGACTATACCAATTCCAGCTTGACCGGTAGCGGCATCCGTAGAGTCGCCCGAAGTGTACAATCAGTATCGGGTAAACAATGCAGGTGCGGTTAGTTCTATACGCTGACTATCGTGCTGAATTCTAGTCTCTGAAATACAACAGACATCGACATGCAACGAATCTACTGTTCATGCAAGAGTGGCCTGTTGAATTATCTGTTTTACAGTATGAACGTTGAAAGCACATATGTTAATTCACATTCTAGATCTAAGCAAGGAACGAGAGTGGTTTGAAGCGGGACGACATGAGAGAGGACTTACCGGCAATGGGTTACGATGGTTAGCTATATCCATTGTGGGACCTGAAGAGTACTTACTGAAAATAAGGGTCGAAGTAGAGGGCTGATGGCCGAATCTGATAGGCCAGTGTGTAAGGGGTCAGTAGTAGCATGTTGCATTCTATCAATTCTGCTGTAGACAACAGATAGGGTGATCCGGTTTATACTGTGGGACGGCCGATAGGGTATAGAATTATTGGTGTTGTAAGTATTCGTGGTTATATGTTGGTTGAGATACTGCTAAGACTCTCAAGCGTACACAAGAGATCCACGTGGGTTCTCAGCCAAAGCTTTTGGTTGGAAAGCATTTAACGTAAGGCAGCAGGAGGTTGGCAGCGAAACGAAACTACCGCTTCATCCGGAAAAATTTGCCAACCATCGTACAACCACTGACCTGGAGTATCAGGAGTCTGTGTTTTGTCAAACCTTCACCTGTTGACCTGCGTGGTATGAGAGATTCTTTCGGCGTAATTGTCACACCGTCCAATTTAGTCCAACAAGTTGTCCAGATGCGTAAACTGACAAAAGCGTCTGGCGATGTATTCACTCCAAAACTTCATTTTATGGGGTTCAATGTTTCAACCAATCACTAAGCAAATTTACTATAGGATGAGTTAATTATTGAAAGAACAGAACCAACGGATTAGTAGGCTGGTGTATTTTGAGAGACTTGTATGGAATAGGTGTCCTGGTGTACATGAGTTTCAGTCTATAACACAATATTTCTTCTGTAGGTCTGTGTACGAGTAACATATGAAGTTATCTGCCAACATGTTTCTTCTCGAGTTGCACGTTCTATTGAATAACCTGCTATAAACATAGATGAGGCAGAAATAATCACTTTCATTTTTGTGACGTAATCGGATTTATTCATTATAACCACACCGGAATTTTGTCGGACTTTACAACAAAAAGATTATGGCTTGTTCATGATCACCAGAGGCGAAATACTGTCTCTGGGATGGTTATTCCTTCTGTTTGATTCCAGCTTCACTGTACCGATAAGAAATACCAACAAATTCGTTTTTAATCCGGCTCTTGTTTTCTGTCGACATGGATGTGAGATTGTGCAGTTGATCACATAGATGCTCAAATTCAAATTACACACAGGTTCCTGTCAATCATCCAGATATGTATCATAAAACAGACACCAAGTGACAGACATGCCAATTGAGCTTGTGTCGGTTGATACGTTGAGATGTTTAACGTGAGGTGCGAATTTTCATTTTTCGAATTATCATAAAATTATGGCTGATAAATCTCATCATGGGCAAACACAACAAGCGATTTGCCAATTGAGCTACGAAGTCACATCGGGGAATCTGAAATTTTGCTGCTCAGCAGTGGGGTTGATGGATGTGAGCGTGAACTGCTTGGGAAATTCTGCCGCGAGGTCTGTCCAATGGATCTTTTGGTGAATTTCATATGAGATGATGAGACAGCTGATTAACAAAGTCCAACTATGAGATTTCTGAGCTTTCGGCTTGACTATGTAGCTCTGTTGGTATGGTGCTTGCCGCGTGTGTGTACGCTGTTTCCATCGTTGGTTCGAATTCAGTCGAAGCTCTCATCTCGTCTCGTCCAAATTATCGAATCTGTCAAACTACAATCCATGTCGTGTAGATGAAACACGAGGGTGAATTTTAGTTGACTGAAGTAGTTTCTGATTGCTCATTTTAATGTATGATGGGCAAGATAGCTGAAGGTTAGTTTATGGATAACCCGTTACGCTTTAACATGTTGGAATACCAACATCAAGACAACGTCTCATGTTTGCACTTTGTGAAGAACAATATGCGGACGCGTTTGTTCGTTGTTCGATATCCCGAACTCACCAGAACTTTAAGTTGGTATATGGACAGTTCGATATCTTCGGCTCATAAGCATGAAACGTTACATACCGTTCACGCATATGAACATTTATTGTGTGAGGGAAAACTATGCAAAATGATGAAGTTGTGAAAGATGTGGGTACAACCAGGCAGTCGACTTTGACACACTGTCATGCAAGTGGCCGTTCCTGACAAACTGTTTGGATGGTTGTCAATTACCCAACCTGGCAAACGGCAGTCATCAGCTGTGATTGTTGGGACAACGAAATTTTGATAGTCCGTGAACACGTTAGTGCCTGACCACATCTCGATTTCTTGCAAACGCCAACAGTTACAGCGAATCAGGTGATATACGGCAGATGCTCTGGCGGTATACGTGATAAGCTACCCAACTGGCGTAGACTGAACATTTCGACGATTGTTATTATCAGCCGCGGATGTGCACATTTCCGAAACACGCATGACGGACTGCCATGTTGCTCCGAAAACCACGTCACATCCAGCGTGTTCGGTGTCCAGCTTTTTTTCTAGCGCTTAGTTGACCAGCACAGAGTGTTATCTTCGGGGGACATACCAACCATACTGAACGGATTGAATGACCGGGCTAGTTTTTATGGAATGTGCTGTGTTTAACCGTCGTGTTGTCTGCCTGTTGGCCCATATCAATTGGGACGTTTGCACGTGCTATGTGACTGTTCGCCAATGCGTGTTGCGGAATGTTTTGGCTGCGTGATCAGTTGGTCGACTAATTACGCTGCACAACCTGTGATGTTTAGATCACATAATCGGTGTGCTAGCTGGACGTTTGCCATGTCAATTGTTAGGTAAACCCGTGTAGTGGTTAATTTACAACCCGGTCACGAAATATGAAGACCCTGAATGTTCCAATGCATGACGTTTGTACATGTCGTTTGCCTGGGTAGATTTCTCGTGGAACGTTATCTTGGACGGTAATGTGCTGCAATCAATAGTCTGCTTACGTTAATACCATATCTGTTTCTATTATTTAGCCTTGTTTTCTTTGCTTTTACACTCTTTTAGTAATTTTTTTCTGGGATATGCCACGTCACTGTTGAGGTGAGCAGCGACTCAAAGTATCGAAGCACATAGTCAGGCTCAAAACAGTTGTTATTTTATTGTATTCAGCGTGTTGTTTGAAATATAACTTTTTTCATGTATGTCTTATTTCGTGTAAACAGACGCCTTCGAATTTACTTCCCGTCGCACCTATGGCTTCCCATTTTCGCTTTCCTTGTACATCGACGGCACGCAAGATTCCCGGATCAGTGCTTGCTGCGAATATCGACACAAACGTGGTGTGCGGATCGGTGGGAAACACGGACATTTTGTTTATTCCCATGTTGAAGGATCCATTCCCTGTTTCAAGTAAGCTATTCATCACTGTTGAGTAGTGATGCAGTTAGATGTGCCACACAAGCCTTAATTAGGAGCTGCAATTTTCAAATAACAGCCGCTAAAGATTTGTTGCTTGAACTCTGGACCTAATAACTACATATAACTTGTTTGAAGCTGTTGCTTTGAGCTGATGAGGTGATGATGTGAATCTAATCGGATCTGCATGGAATTGCTGGCTTATCAAAGTATCCGGTGCAATTTATGTTATCAATAGCTTTGAAAGCTTCTAAATTTCTAGTTTATACATCGTAAGGGGTTAAGAACAATTTTACTTTCATTGTCTGTGATCAGAGTCTGTGAGTATTGTAGTACTGGTAAATCCTGGTCGGGAGTAGTCACGCCATTCTTGCTGAAGCCTTCAACCGTGCCCGATTGTCAGTTGGGTGACATTTATACTGAACTACTGCATACTCCTAGTTGGCGTTTACTTTGTGTAGATTTGTCTAATGTGCAATTTTGTTAACGCTTGCAGTTTAGGATCAACATGGATCAGGTTTCCGGACCTTAATTGTCTTCTAAAGTCAGTTGTGAAGTTGAAATTCTGGAAGCATTTTATATTGTGGAAACAACTTCTCCTAACTTAATCAAGATTGCGTATTCGGACTTCGCTTACTTGCATTATCAAACTGATCGCGATCTCACCAATTCACTCTGGTGGAACATATAGTTCTACTACTTATTAGAACAATTAGTAGATATCTGGTTATACATTCTGGATTTAATTATTAAGCAATAATTAAAACACGGCCAATAGATTATTGAAAAAAAGGCTTGAATCATATAGGCACAATGGTTGTAATTCAGCCGGTAATCCAAACCCAAATGCTACATATTACTGAAAGGAGCTGTTTCAGTAGTATATCTAAAACGGATTGGTTGTGAATGACATTGAGCGGTTGAAATTTCGATTTAGGTTACGGGCATTGTGGCATCTTGATACCTGAACAAATATTGGGTATGAACTATATAGCACGAAGGCTATATAAGTCCTACTGTAATGCTTACATTCGTTAGACGAACGTGACCTCTTTTCCTGTAATACTTATACTGTCCTAACTGGGTGTAATGGTCGTGTACTAGCTGTCATTGTAAAAAGACAAGCACATAGGTCAGCAGCTGCTTTGGGCTTCCAATTTGTATGCACTGACTGTGAGACCAAATGATTTTGAACGATAAGTTCTGATTGGACTTCTGCATACACAATATGATCAGTAAGATTTCCTCTTAGCTTGTAGATATTCTTGTTGATATATAAACTAAATTATCTCATTCTTACATCGCGAATCTTATTTAAGTCAAGCTGGAGTTAATGACTGGAACCAAGAATGGGAGTGGCCTGCTAGTATAGTGATAATACTATTACTTTATCTCTTGAGGGTAAACTACTGATACCGATATGGTCCATATTCTTAATCGAAATTTTGATAATTTTAAGCCATCAGTCTGTCCGTTCCATTACATACTACTACGCGAAATGAGCAAATCATAACAACTATAACAATGCAGCTAGTGGAGTGCTCTTAGTGTTCACTTATTAAGTTGTTTCATTTTGATTTGGTCTAGGGCTCTTTTGTATTCACCTTATCGATCAAGCTTGAGTTACACGGTCACATTTATTTGACGGTCATTAATCGTATCTTTCACATCCCATCTCGGCCTTTACAATGAGAATCTTAATTAAGTGATTAACTATTGTGGTTAAATAATCCTACTAATC
>JTDE01022308.1:25587-52398 GCA_014338405.1 Paragonimus skrjabini miyazakii
GTTTATGTCTGACTTCTGTTCCCTCGATTGTCAGACATGTTAGTTTTTTTTCCTGACGAAATTAGCTGCTTGTTGACTGTTCTTGTGCTATTTCACAGGTATAGAGTGCGAATTGAGATAGTTGTTTACTAAGCAAGCCTGTGGTATCTTCCGTGTCATGCTTTTCTGCAGTAGGAGTTGCTTATTCATCCGTCAACTTTCCAGGTGTCAAGCTGCCCGAAGTGTACGAGAAGAAAAGCGCAGAAAACGCAAACAAGCTGTCAGACAAGCTGAGTCAGGCGGTAAGTTACTTTCTGTCCGTTGCTTCACATCCACTTGATCGTCCAGTCTTTCTGAGTTTCCTCGGACAGCGGTTTTAAGAAAGACGTTGTGAATAAATTAGACATTAGGCGGTACATGTGAACTTCATTCACTAAAACAAACACGTACTGCCACAAGCAGGCAAAAATAAGTAGTTCGTCGTCATCACCAACAATAACATCATTTAATTATCGCTGTCTTTCTTCTTGTCATAATGCGCTCAGTAGATTGTGACCGGATTCAAACTTAATTGAAAGCATTTGACAGATATAAGCTGAACGAATCACAGTGTAGCTAAACAGGTTTTCGAATTGCCTGTTTCGCAACAAGCAATACTCGTAATGCTCTTTTTCACGTGAATATAGGCTTGGCCTTCAATGTAAAGTTATCCGATTCGAGTCGCATTCAAACTTAATCTACGTGGTGAGTCTACACAGGTATAAAACTGATCATGAAATGTCAGTTTCCGATGGAGCATCGGAGTACATTTACATTCTTTCAACTTCTGACCTGTGTAAAAAACGACCTTAAGTTGGTTAGTATTCATCCAACCAGTCGGACTTTTGCAAATCATGCACTTAGTTCATTCAACTCTTTATCTCAAACAGCATGCAAAAAAAACGGCGGCTCAATGTGGACAGAATTATAGTCTGTTGCAGTGTAGTGGTTGTTTCAAAGCACAGTCTCAGTAGACAATTTGTTGAACGTGGTGCAGATATTCAGGTCAACCTTCCGCAAGTCGATGAAAAGCGAACAATTTGGATTAACTTGGTTTTCACAGATGTTTTACTGTGCTCCTTGATCAGCTTTAAGAACAGTTGAAGTCGGTCACAGTGATAAGATGGACACTGTGAGAGAATTCATCACTTTTGCACATAACTCGAATGCAGTCGCAGTTGGAGCTGTAAGAGAAGCCGTTGAAAAACATTTGTCTACATTTAGTTTTTGTAGAAATGGTAACGCCTTAGGCGATTAGATGTATGGAAAGTACCACATTTGAAAACTGGCCATAGCTGAAGTACACAAAACAATACGTATGAATAGATACGTTTTACTTACTCAGTGTTTATTAATAGGGGCATTAATAATCGTCCGTGTACGTAGAGAGTGAGCTGTTTTCAATTCAAAGCCAAGTTCAGTCATTTGCCTTTGTTCAAAATCGTCGATGTTGCTGTTTATGACTCAAGCTTTCCGGAAACGTTGTTTAATTTTTTTGCTCCATAAGCCATCAGCTACTGGAACCAAGAATGACGAACAAACAGCTACTTTCAGTGTAGAGAGCGCGGGTGGGACGGTTGACAATGTTTTTGGGACAAATTTAAACAGACGCTTAGTAAAATCTACTCACTGGGAACACGTTACGCCTACGATGAACAACTTGCAATCGTGTGCATCTGAAGAAAATCTCGATGGACAATATGACACAGAACAGGTCGAAGGTAGTGAGGAGTCTCAGCGTTTATGTCCAGCCAACGATTCATTTATTAGTGAAACGGAGAATACGCAAAGCAGATCTTATGCAAAGGAATCTGAAGCACCTGAAGATGAAAACGATTATCAGGAGAATGAGTACACAGAAGAAGATGAGGACGAAGAATTTGTCGAGGAGATGGAAAACGAAAACGAACAAGGAAACGAAAAAGTAGGGTGCGAAGAGGAAGGCTCTTTAAACGCAGCGGGATCTGCTTGTGAGCGCCCTGACCAGCTTTCCGATGTGGACGAAACAAGTGAAGTACTGTTCACATCAAATAAGGATTGCAAGGTGATTGTAGAAAAAGTGGATGCTTTCTATCAACGTCGCATGTCAACAAAGTGTCCTGTTCAAACGGAACAACACAAAAACGAGAGTCAACGGAACGAAATGTTCTCTCAAGGTCATCCAGTTCAAACGAGTCGTCTTGCAGAAAGCCATTTTGCTGGTGATGTGATTGAGAGCCTCACTGGCTGCGATCTATACGTCACGGATGTGGCTGAGGAAACGCCACTACACGAATACAGCATTGCAGAAACAATGGGTTCAGGCAGTTCTTGTGCATCCGGCGATCGAATGCAACCCGAAGCATTCAAATATGCCAGCTCTATTATCGTCCAGTCATCTCCGTCCAACGTACACACGCGAGTACCTTCAGTTTTAGTAGAATCTGAAGATGAATATTTTCAAGCGTCCACGTTAACTTCTAAGGCGGAAATGCACGTGAGCACGGAACGAATTCGTACTCAGTCTACAGAAGTCAACTTCTTAAATGAAAGCGCTACAAAAGCCTCTGATATCCTCCCACATGACGCGGACTTGGTTGTATTACCCGTTTCTCCACGCTCAAGTTCCTGCATGACCGTTTCTCGATCAGTAACTTTTACGTCATCTATGAGTCAATCAAAGTCTCCCACGCAACCGTTGGATGAGAATGACATTGATCTTAAAACAAACATGCTACCGCTACGGATTACGGATAGTACAACGTTCAGACTAACAACAGAGACCAACGATCTTTTTCACATCCGTGCCTCACCACAGTGTATCAAAGAGCAGATAGGGACAATTTCAGTATCTCCGAGTTCTCTAAATCAACTTGATTGCCGTTCAGAACTCTTGTTTCAAAACCTCAGCCTAGACAAACACGAGTCAAATAATGGGATACCTTTGCTTAAAAAACCAACACCGAATGTTCACATGAAATGTATGAGCCCACTGTTTGGGAGCAGCTTAAATACGCTGTTACCTAGAAAAGGCTCTGGCAAATTAGAGGTTTTGTTCGATCGAAGTGGAGGTGCTGAAACCAGTCGTACTTCAGAAACGATCACCGATTTCTACACACCTGAACAGTCTCCTGCCCCGGACGCATACGAGACTGCCTCGGAAACCACGTTGCTATCACCGTTTCCGATGGCCTACTGTGTCGAACAGAAAGGTCAAACTGAGCTAGGAGCGAAATAGAGAACTGTTCGACTCTCGTCGTTAATTTTCGTGGCTATATTTTATTTGTGACTCGCAGACATGGTAGAATCTCAGTTGAGTTCTCAGCTAACTCTGAATGCTACGTTTGTTGTCATATCAAGCCTGACCAGGTAAATACCGAGTTCTTTCTCAGCTGTTCTCGGTTATGTTTCAGATCTTTGTTGAACGCATTTAAGTCCCATCGATCATCATGCTGTAACCTTACAATCTTTGGTATGTTTGCCAACAGATTCAGAATCGGCTGATGCGAGCGAGGAAGATAATGCATCAAACGAGAACCTGACGAAAACGAGCATACAGTCTCCCGAACTAATTCATTCAGGTATTGTTTAGACGAATGAAGTTTTTATCAACAAACTCCTTACCTTAACCGGTGACATTTATTGTTTATTATGGCAACATAACATATGTAATCTTTATATAGACATTCAGAGTGGGTGATGCAGAAGATTGCGGGAAAGTTATCATTAGTCACTTAATCCATCCAGCCATTCATGACGATCATGAGGCTAATCAAAAGTTAGTTTGGCTGAAGCCTTTGCTCACTTCATCAATCATTTCGAATATTCGGAAGAAAAAATTACTCAGGAGTATAATTGGGATAAGACAACTAAATTCAAGTTGAACGTTACTAACATTTGATCGCTGCTTCAGATGGATTTATCAACCAGTCTTTTCCTAAAAGAAGCGCCTGACCAGAGTTTCGCTTTTGTTAGAGCTCATCAGTAGCACATATTCTATCCGAAGCCAGAATTGAAAATCTGTACATGTTTCGTGAGGCAACCTTATTGGCTACTGTGCCACTGGTCATATAGTGAACACGATCGAACTGTCATCTCAATGCTCAACCACGTTCGCTTGTAAGTAGCGGTCAGATTGCTCGATCGTCTAGATAGTAGACGCTATTGCAGCCTATTAACTCCATTCGATAAACTCGTGATTGATTCTTTAATGACAGATCTACTCCTTGATTTCATTAACGTTGTTAAGCCATATATTGAAGTACTGATGAGTATTTAGAGATATGGGTAACTTCAAGATGAAATCACTCACATTTTTTCACAATCTTAGCATTCAAATGGAATTCTCATTTAGCTTCTTTCATAAATAAGCAATATGATACATGTTTTATGACGCCGTGTTGCGAGGTTGTTTATGTGGGTGACATCTGAGTATTTCTTGTAAAACTTGCGTTCCACTCTGAATGAGTGATTCACACCGTTGAGTCGATGTCGTTTGCTTTTAGTCTTTGGTTGTTCCCATTCACAGCTTCCGCCTCAAGTTCAGAAAGCATTCCTTCACAATATTCGAAGGTAAGTTGTTTGCCCTACCCCCCTAGAAAATTTATTTGAAATTTTATCACACCGGAATGTTTCAAGTGAAATTCTACGTATAGTTGCCTCATTGTGGTTGTCTGTACCTAATCGTTTAATTGTCTTAGCGTAATACACAGAATTAGTGATTTCGAATAACCCTAGAAGTCGTACTTGGATTGAAACCTCCCACACAAGTAATAAGGAGAAGACCTCGTACTGGTTGCAGTAAGCGGTTCCCATTCATGGGAGAAGAAGCCAAAGTTATGGATGTACAACAGTCTTTCCTTGGCTGATCATATTACCACCTGCAACGTCAAACTGTATGCTGAGTGGTGCAGTCCATAACGAAGGACGGCAAGTAAGAGGAAGCGTAACATTGAGATTTTTCGTTCAATCCTGATGTGGTATCTTAACGCGACGTTTGGATTGGTCCCGTGCTAAATCTTTAATTACGTTCGGGTTTGGATAAGCAGTGAAACAAGCAGCACAGCGTTTCATTGCTAGGTAGATTGTACTTTAAAACACACATCTCAGGGTCGAGTTCTTTGTGTTTAACGGACCTCTGAGCATTATTGCGAAGTAATCCGTTTTCATAGCACAGTTATGACAGCTTCAGATTGTGTCTGCTTCCAGCTAATATTCTTTCGGCAGGACTGGCTTAGTAGTGTACCTAGTGAGTTTGACTAATTTATGAACGTTGTTATACACAATACTTTGCCGTCACATGTTTGAATGGGGTTACCCTGGTTAGCTAGAAGGATTTCGATACCAATTCAAAAACTCACCGGATGACCGAGTTCTTCCTCGTTCGCATTTATTAACTTACCAAGCCAGTACACAATGCGTAATAGCTCCCTTTCGATCGGTTTTTTAAAGAGATAGCTCATAATTCGACAGCCTTGATAAATTCAACCAGGGACAAAACTAGTCGTCACGGTGTGACGGCCTTGCGGTGGGTGTGCTTATTGAGGCCAACAAAATAAATGCTTCTTTTGTAAGGCTGGACAACTGAAAGTATGATGTCTACATAGCTAATACATTTGCTCACTTTTAGAGGCGCTAACCTCGGGGCTCTTCAATCGTTTTGAAGGCGGATTTTATGAATAAATTACCGCCATTAATCTTATTGTCATCTTTAGTTGAAGTCAAATGAATTCCATTCAGCAAAGCATGAGCTTTGACCCCAGGGGAATCAGTATAGTGTAAATTGCATCGAAGTTACTCACTGACCTTATTCTACGTCGGCTCACTAACCCCAGAAAAAGTCAGATGCGCGAAGAATAGGCAGGATTCCGATTCGGTCGAGGGTGCGTTGATCACATTTTTACCTTGAGACGAACCTTGAAACATCGGCACCGTTACAGACAGCCGACGGTCGTGATCTTTTTGGACCTAAAGGCTGCTTTCGACTCAGTTGTTTGTAACGTTCTCTGGAGCTGTCTCCTTTGCAGGGGAGTACCAGAGAAATACGTGAATCTGTTGAGATCACTGTATGCTCACTCTACAAGCAGGGTGAGAGTTTATGGACAACTGCCTCGGGCGTTCATAACCTTTAGTTGTGTTCGTCAGAGGTGCCCGATTTTCCCCTTCCTGTTCAATTTAGTCATAGACAACATTCTAGAGGGTGCGCTTCAGAAGTCCAGTAAACTTGGTGTTGAGCTTCTTCCTGGTGCTAGATTGACCGATCTGGATTATGCGGACGACATTGTCTTACTTAGCCCCTCTGCCGAAAACATGCAGACCATGCTGGACATGTTGAGCGACCGAGCTGGTTTGTATGGAATGCGCTTTGCACCGTCAAAGTGCAAATTGTTGTTTCAAGACTGGGGCACTTCAACTCCTACTTTCTTCATTACAGGTAATCCGCTTGAGACTGTGGATAGTTTCACATACTTGTGTGGCACTATCTCGTCAGCTTGTAATATTACTGATGAAATATCAGCAAGGATAGCAAAGGCACGAGTTGCCTTTGCCAAACTGAGTCATCTGTGGCGTCGAAAAGACGTCCGATTGTCGCTGAAAGGAAGAGTATATAATGCCTGTGTGCGTTCTATTTTGCTTTGTGGTTCGGAAACGTGGCCTGTTCACAAAGAAGACATCGACAGACGTAATGTGTTTGACCATCATTGTCTCCGCCAATTGGCCCATATCAGGTGGACTGATCGCGTGAGCAATGTGGCCGTTCGCCGAAGCGTATTCCGGAACGCTCGGGATGCGCGATCAATTGATCAATTAAGCACGGTACACAGCTTGCGATGGTTGGGTCACGTACTCCGTATGTCATCTAATCGTTTACCGTACCGGGCATTATATGCTGAGGCCACCAACAGTTGGGTCAAACCACGTGGTGGTCAAGCAACAACGTGGTCACAAAATATGAAGACCTTGACTGCTCCAATGAGCATAGTGGGTAGGCGTCGCCTGCATGGATGGGGTCCTCGTGATCACTCAAACCGCTGGTTAGAGACGCTATCCGAGATGGCAATGTGTTGCAGTCAATGGCGGACCTGTATCCATACCACTTCTAGTTCTTCCGCCTAGTCTTGTTTCAATGATTTTCAACCTTCTTAGTAACGTTTTCTTCTAGGATATTCCACGTCACTGTTGAGGCGAGCGACGGCCCGAGCCTCAGTACCTCTTGGTTAGGCTCATGGCTATTATGATGATGATGAATCATGGCCGACAGACTGCAGAGAAGCTGCAGTGCATAAGTCACCGTAGCCCCAGCTGAATTTATGTTATTTGCTTTCAGACTGTGGTAAAATTTACACTGAATATGAGAGTGAGTGAATATGAGAGAAGTGAAAAAATGGCGAATGAGAAATGTATCGTTCGCCACAGCAATCAAGAAGATAAATATATCATTTATTCAACTCTTAAAAGAAGTCAGTTTCAGTGTTTCTGCTACCCAGTAATACTAGTGTCAAAGCACAGTAAACAACAAAACACGCGCCTCCGTGTGCAGAACTTAGCCATCTCCCATTTCTTTATAAGCGGGACTATTTGTCGATTAGCATTTAAAATCATTCTTGTCACACACATATGTTGGGTAATAAGGTCACATGTTGTAGACGTATAAAGAATCTGTCTTCAATGCTGATTTGAAAACCGACTGGCCAAAGCGCATGGTATATCTGTCTGGAATGTGAGCGTATACGTTACATAAGCAAGAGTGGACAAAAGTTGAAATGTTAGAACAGCTGATCGAATAGATTGTATACGTCACTATCTATTAGTTGACTGCTATATTAATTAGCTGAAGAAACTTCTCTGCAAGCTGAAATTAATTACGATGAACTATAATGTGGTCATTGGTTGAGGAACATGGATTATTGTGCTAACACTGATTATTGTGGTATGTATGCTATAAGAATATACTCAACTCAACAGTAACTGTATTCCGCTGGGGTTGATAATAGAATTTCATAACTTGATTGAATTAAACAATATGTTCATTAAAACTGCAGTTTGGATGAAATAAGTGCAAATAGACTTAAATATTTATACAGATTAAAACCAATTAGGTGGGCTGTGAAATAAACGTGATATGTTTATGGGTGAGCATCTGCTTGTATTGCATATGGCCTCATGTGATTAGAGCATGGTAAATCTATGCACGTGGAAGTTTGCGTCAAACCAGAGGTATGCTCCTAAATTTAGTAGCTTATCAATCAGTTATAGTTAGCATGCATTGCCTTCCACATCTATTTTTCATCCCCAATTCGAGTAGCCGCTATTAGGGTTCGCTCACCAAATAAATATCACAAATTACTCTAAGCAACTGGAAGTCAGGACATTTCGAAGATTTCCCCCGGTTTGCCATACATATTGTTCGACATCAATTTTATCGTAGCGGTTAGAGTGTTTACATTCCAGTTGAGCACGAAAAGCTTTCGGAATCTCCTATCGTTTCTTGATGCAGCCGATCAAATGACATGAACATAACTGATTGTCGCTGAACGGCTAGCACGACCATTTTTATTAAAACCGGAATACAACCGTTTCAAACATTAATTTAACCAGCTCTTCAGATATGATTTGAGGTTGCTCATAGACTGTTGGAAACCACTATTAAAGTAGTCTGTATGGAATAACTTGCCCATTTACAATGGATCAGACAGAAGTAACCTGTCATTTTTACTATATTTTCCCTTTTTTGCAAGACGACCTCGCTCCCACTGCCAACTCAGTCCGTCACCTCCGTAGTGCAATCAAGCAAAGGCACGTTCTCCTAGCATATTGCACCGTAGATTCTCCGCACTGCACTTTCGTAGCCGTGAACTCCTGCATCGCACTCATCGCTCTTTTTGTCTGGCTGATCAATTAATCCTGATAACCCACCTCATTCATTTTGTGTCCACTTTGCACCTTCCAAGTTGCTTGCATGTTGTTAGCGTTCTTTCATCAATTTTCTGCAAGTTTAAATGCATCTTTTGGCGAGCACGCTCTAATGTAAAGATTAGCATTCCCCCTCATTCCTATTCTTCTGTTAACTTGAACTGACTTTCAACTGACTAACCGTCACTCAGCAGTGGCGCCAGTTAGCATTTTTTGGCTTCTGCCGGTGTCACATGTTTTGTTTTGTTTCCGTAAGTTGAAGCCACCT
The DNA here is from genome assembly GCA_014338405.1 of Paragonimus skrjabini miyazakii. Classification (NCBI taxonomy): domain Eukaryota; kingdom Metazoa; phylum Platyhelminthes; class Trematoda; order Plagiorchiida; family Troglotrematidae; genus Paragonimus; species Paragonimus skrjabini miyazakii. The sequence continues at coordinate 34,766 of JTDE01022308.1, forward strand.
CCCCATTCACGTGTACTAATCTATTCTAGCACGTCTCATTCACTTACGTTGATGTTTATCATCAACTATGTACCATCGAAACCTTTCAGCATGATATTGCCCTCTTCCCGATTGGGTGTAATATGTTCCTAAAGTATGTTTTCAGTGATATCGTTCTTGTCAGAGGATATCCTGTTTTATAAATTCTTTAGTTGGCCAAGAATCTGTGCCAACTTAAGCCACGTTATAGAACTGTCACCAGCTAACATAACAGGAATGTTACTTTATACTGCTTCATTCAATTCTATTAGCATCGTAAATCCAATGGAAGTTATTCAAGGCTAGCTGGACAACGTCTGTTGAAAGTTGCGTCCAAATAGTGTGAACGTCTTCCTCGTCGTAGACTACTTACTCTATAGCTCTGTCATCTGAAATGTTTTCAGTTTTTGTGCGTACATTTATCTGAAAGTCCACTATATGGAAATATTCATTGCAGCTCATTGTCACAGTCGTCTAACACTAGTTTGTTGTTCTGGGAAACATCAAAGTAGCTGAAGTGGTATTGTGGTCCGACCCAAATCATTGTTAACGAATATTCTGGAAGAAACTGAGGTACTAAGTAAACAGGGCAACATAATGTAATATAAAATTTAGTGATTATAAGCGATAGAATTTTGGATGACCTTTCCAGAGGATCTTGAGACTTTTAGCTTGGCAAGCCAGAAGCAATCTACAATACGGAATGAGAAGAAAATGTGAGGCAATTTATTACGTCGGAGTGACATTTCAACTGTTGCAAAATTCACGACAGTTTAATGTTCGATTTTGAAATTCATTATTCTTTGCAAAACGCCACTGGATGATCATAATGTACCTGTCGTACGTGTATTTTTGACTTAATTTAATTCCTGTATTGCCACTGATGTCTAAAGTTCAATTTGCCGCTTGTACATTACGTCTATACCAGATTTTTGCATCAACGTTTCATACTGCACAATTTGCTGTTGTTCTGTCCGATGTTGCGAGCGTATCTTTTAAAATAATATTTAGTGTTAAACCCAACCCTGCATCACAGCTACAATGCTTAGTTGATTTTTTTCTACTAAACACAATCTAGTTACGTTGTTGTTATAGTGATGAACATTGTTTGCCTCAACGAAAGCGATCAGCTGGCGGCAATTTAGTGGAAACAGCGTTTCATTATCGGTCGTGTATCTGGGCTTTACGCCAATGCCACATCTACAACATCACAAACAGCAATAAACCAGTGGTTCACACTTATGCTTAACTACCACAAAGAAAATAAAAACCCTACATGAGGAGAAGGAAGAAAGAAAGAAGGGGAGGGAAATAGGGACCTAACTACTAAAAATGACTACGTCTGTATTCAAACATTCAACATCAAGCTGCCTGCACCTTGCAAACAAGGAACCGTGTTGTAAGTGAAAGTAAGGCGTCATCAGCAAGACAGCTTCTTCACGGCTTTCACTGATCCGCGTCATTAAATGCATTCACTTCACAAACAACTCGGACAAACAACGACAACATTCGCGCCACTGAGCTCGGTTAGTCGCCATCTCACATAACGTATCAAGCCACTGACTCTGTGAGTCGCGAGGGCTTCACCCCGGAAGACGAACCCGATCTATAGTGACCAACCCCTTCGTGAATGCCACGTGATCATCCGTTCTTCTCACATCAAACGCTAGTCGGCCGCAGCATCGACGAAGAATTGTCGATGTGGTAAACGACAAGCTGACCTCCTTAGTGCACGGCTTAACCATCTAAGTCTGTGCAAATGTAGTGACTGAACAAAAGAACTCGTTTGATAGTCACCACCGAACACCCGCTTCTTAACCTCCTCGTTGCTAACTCGTTGGTGCCACCTGATACGAGCGACTGAACGCAGACATCGGTGGTCAAATACCTGAAAACGGTTCATGTCCTCTACCCTGAGCGGCCAGGTTCCGCTGCCGTAAAGTGATGCAGCCCTCACTGTTGTCTGATATACGTGACCCTTAATCTTCAGAAAAATACATCTCTGTCGACATAAGTGCTTCAGATTAGCGGACACCGTCCTAGCCTTGAAAATACCCGCCTCTATTTTATTCCCTACATCTCCGCCACCACCGCTGATGCAGCTTCCCAGATATACAAACCGGTCAACAACCCCATGACTTCATTATCTAGCATTAAATCTACGTAATCACAGCAACCTTGCAGAAACACTTTGCATTTTGAGGCTGCAAAGCATATTCCGAAGTACTTAGCAGAACGTGAAATAGCGTTTAGCGTTGTTTGTGCCGCCTGAAATTTGTCAAACAGCAATACCTTATGGTCAGCATCATCAATATCTGTCAGTCTTTCACCAGGTGGGAGGTCGACGCCGGTATCTTGTGAGTATCGGAGACAATCTTCCAATTGCGAATCTCAGTCCCAGTGGGAGGTTCCAAATCTACCGATCAGTGTGCTGCATCACAAGTTTGTGGCGGCAACACAATAGAAGCAGGAGGCGAGTTAAATTACCTCTCAAAGTGCTCCGCCCAACGCTTTAATTTTCTGGACGTGTTATAGATAGGCGTGTGTGATGTCGGCCTCACGGAGGAGTCAGTTAAAATTTGAGGGTCACAGGCCCGCATAACTCATCAGCTCACAGACCCCGAAAAACCAGATTGTTCAACACAGGAGAAAGGTTGGAATATCGAGGTCATTGGAGTACATGCGTCAGCCATTCAGGCTCATAAAACTTCTTCCTTAATTGTAAGGTCCTCATTTAGTTGTTTCTTGACGAGACCCAGTATACGCGAGTGAGAATAATGGTGAAACAACACGATCATGAGCTAGCAAAGTGGCACTATATGCCATAACGGTGAACCAGTAGAACATTACTGAGCCAAAATGCAACAGCAGTGCGTCGGTCGGTGACAATTTGTCAGCAGGTGCAAAGTAGCCAAAAAGCTTCCAAAGATGGAAGCGTGTTATGTAGCATTTACCTTTGTTTGTGAGTGATATAATATATACATTCGAGAACTACATGGCGCGACTCGAAGCCAGGAAAATGAATGGCCAGACTCAACTACTGGGACTGTGTGTAAGCAATTTGAAGGACGTATCACCAAAGCGAATACAGCTGCAGTACTGCCAAGGATATGTACACATGACAGCCGTGAAAACTAGTGTTTGCGATTGTATCTTCGCATGCCTTTTAATGAATGTCATGCGGTACATAACCTTTCATTCTAAGCGTCTTTTACAGTAACAACAAAAGCTATCCACTGTATGAAGTTTGACAGTTGACCACATTCATTAAAAGGTACGCAGAGATACAAACAACAATTGCAAACCGTACATCAACGGGGATGGAGATTTCTTCATGCTGGCGTGAAATGATGCACAATAATTTAATAACGCGAGTGGTAATACCGTCTCCCAGTCGCCTCTTTTGGGTGATGAGTATTCCATGATTGGTCAGGTGTTAACTTCAGTGAGCTCATCAGTTATCCGGTGATATGTCGTCGTTCGGATACCAGTTGATTCCCAGTGGCTGGATGCGTTGCGAAGTTCCTCGCCTAGAAATCATGATGTTTGGAACATCGTAGTTCGCTACGGTATGATTCATCAATATGTCTCCCACTGTAACGTCTTTTGGCTCGGAACGTCAGTCGCTTTGATGCAGAGTGAAATGTTCTGTCATGACCATGACGTTCTGGTTACCACGAGCGTTTAATAGAAGTGAGCGCACAGGATCCACCAATCAAAGATATTAGACCAAATGTAAACAGTCTAGAAACTAGATAATTTTGACTCTCAGATTGTGGGTTTCGTGGCCAGCATCTACCACATGTCTACGTGAGGCGACAGTTAACTGGTCTCATCAGTGCACACTTCTGTTTCTAACCTTGTTTATTTTACCAAGTAAAGTGCTGTAGATAGGCAGAGTTCTCGCTCAATTGTTTGCGATACCTCTTTTTCAACGCTATCTAATCAAAACGCTTCATTAGGGCAGGTAATGAGATAAATCGGAATTTTGTGACACAATTGTCAACCTTTAACTATTACGCCTGGATGCTGGGATCCTAGGTGATCTCATCAAATTGCACTGCACTGAAGTTGGTTCCACGGTAGTTATCTATTTCTGGATACTATTTTATCTTATTTGGTTCTTCCTATGTGCGGAGGTTATTTCATTACACGTTCAAAACTGAGCACAAGAACATTCGGGTCCTTGTGACCTTTGCTTACCGATCAAGTTTCCGCCGATGTCACCTGCGCGTGCTTAGCAATTCAGAATGCTGAAGTATGTGTATACGCTATTTATTTTATTGGTTTACTTTTGCTTCCACTGTCAAATTATGTTTTTGAAGATTTTACTGTTACAAAACCTGGATATCAACTTAAATTTGTCTTCAGAAATAAGCGTTGAACCCGTTGTTACACACACAGGAAAATTCATAATTAAATCTTACCGCTTGAGCTGTAGTTTGTCATGTCAACTGAGCAGTACAGAACTCATATACTGTTATCTGTCAACTCGTCAACTTCGAGTAGTCGTTGAGTAACCATGAATGCCGTTGGATCTTAGTCATGGAATGAGTGAGAATTGAACAGATTTCTTGCTTCCGCACATGTTTAGGTTGTGCAATCCGACTACTCTCAGCCCATTGGTCTCAAAATCCCTTGGTGGGCCGTTTGGCTTGTCTGGTAACGAAGCTGCAGATGGAGAGCCCCTTGCCACATCAAAACAGTGAACAATATCTATGAACTATATGACAATAGTGTGTGTGATTGATTTTCATTAGCTGTCATTCTGATTGGGTGACATTTATCATCGTACCTGACAAGCAAATAATCACGTAACAAACATAATTTGTCATATCACAGTAGCATGTAAAATAATACATGACCAAATCACTAATCGTGTACTGACAACTTTTGTTTCCAACGTTAAAATTAAAATTTTGACAAACAACTTGTGTCAATATGCCACTTTAAAAATACACATCCGAATGATAGTTAATGAAACTATCAAACTGCTACGGAAGAATATTATATCAACAAAGTACGGAGCTGTTTCCTTTTCATGAGACACCTAGATATAATCAATTTTTTTCTATTCATTCAAGGAGTAATTATTCAAATGGCCGTTCATCATACAGTCAGTTCTGTTGCAGCAAAATTGATTCGTCTGTCAACTAAGTAAAACAGTGATGAACGCAATAGTGTTTTCTTGTGTATGAAATAATTTAATCTTTTTTGATAACTAGTGTTACTATGCAGTTTACGAAGAGCAGGTATCATGATCTTTGAAGATTGAACGCAAATTTCTTGAAACTTCACATAATTTCATCATTTCGTGTTTTCGTTGTATCCATTAAAACTGTTTGTGTATGTTGACATAGCATTGATTAACCGGAAAGAATCAACTACAATTGATGATTCATCAATGCAAATGATGATCATGCTGATTGTCGAATCAAGGATCACAGTTTGAACAATAAGCATACAACTAAACAACATGAGAAAACAGCCAGTTAAAGTGGTACGAATAGTTAAGTTATTCTTTAATCTTTACAGCCCACCTGTTATGTATATGGAATCAGGTTGTTTATTCAATGAACTCAAATGGTCGCATTTCACAAATTTGTACGAAAAAGAGAAGGATCAAATTCCTTCCTATTCCTGTCTTCGTCTTTGTTAATAAACACTGCTAAAGCATCGATAAATGATTGAAACGGATTTTCCAGTATGATGGAAGAATGCTACAGCTCAAAAAAGGTGCAGACTTTGAAGGAATATATATTCTGTTTTAACCATTGAACTGAAATACGGACAAAAATTCAGCATCCCTTCCAATTATCCATATTTTTGATTCGACCAATCAGTAAGAAGAAAGACATAGCAAGTAAAGAAGGATTTCACGCAAAACGATAATATCTAACTTTAACTTACGCTTGAAAGAATATAAATTGATAATCACACCTCGGAAAAATGGATTGAAATAACTTTTCAGTGATTAGATTGACGGCATATTTACGTTAATAGTGATCGCGTTAACTTGTATGTTGCATTCATATCTGGCGGCAACATCGTATCAACTGAAGGAGGCTTGTTTGTGGATCGAGTCATACCATTTTGAACTATTGCTGATAAAAGAAAACAATTCTCCTTTCTCGCAAATAATCGTACAGCAACCTTCTATGTTGCATGTGTTTCAACTGTTACTTAAATGTGAATTTTCCTGGATGATCTGATAGCTGCTCAAAGTTTCCAACCTGGGAAATTGTTTGAAGAAAGAAGGAAACTAACATTAAAAACAACAAAAAGACAAATGACTTAAGTTGGGTGGAAACATGGGGTCTCATCGAAAAATTTTAGGACAAGAACATCAGTTGAGTAGACTATTTGGTTCGTCAAACAGTTTAAAACTATTCTGTGAAAACAAACACTTCCGGTGGAATAATATTCCATAAAAGTCATGGAGATAGATTTGTTTCACAAATCAGATAACACGAGGTGTTTACAAAGAAGTGGCTCAACCTGCATTTTTTAAACGATGTAGTACAAATGTGACAAGAAGGGGTCTACGGAACCGTTCCATGAATTGCTTAAGGGAATACATAAATATGAGTTAAACAGTTACGATTAGTTAGAAAAAGAGTGAATCTGTATGTTTTAACCATAAAATTACAAAACGTTCGGCAATTTTCCTTTTTCCATCCATGACCGTTGACTAGGAGTAATCAGTTTTGTTTCACTTGGACAACATTTTGATGCGTCTTGCTAGGTACATAAAGATGGTTACAGGAAAATAACGTCTTAACAATACCATGACCAAAGCACAGTCCTCTGGTAAATTATATTGAGAACCGGTGGGATGATATGTAAGTCTCCATTTTTGAAAAGATCTATCAATTTCACTCCCACATTGGGTCAAAACACCAGGCTAGGATCTTCGGAGGCCAGACTGAATGAAGCTTAGGAAAATAACTTAGTGCAACATGTCTGAAAATAAGTTCACATTACCACGTAACAAACACCGATTTTATTATATTCATGTGTCCGGTTGTGTTGTTTTCCCATCCGGGGATACAAATTTTAGTTCAGACTTTCTCTGACATCAGATGAAGCCCGCTGACGCCGGTTTGTGTGAATACTGTTTGTTTGCATTTCACGTATAATGGCTTTTATATATAGAAAGGGTTAAATATAAAGAAAACGTTTGTGTTCCTTGATCACAAACATATTTCAACTAGTCAGTCATTTTTAATCGGCTGACATGACCTACCTACCGTGAGCAGTTCAGACTGACGTTGACAAACATACTTAAGACCTAACGGATGTTCTTGCCTTCCTCTCTAATAATGTATCTCAGTTGGAACAAACCGTATGTGTGAATTTGTTCTGCATAAATTCAACCGTTTCATTGCGTGTCTGTTCGGTTCTCACAAAAGATTTGCCTTACTACAGGCTCAGCTGCCAATCGACTTGCAACATTCGTTCGCAACACTGTGCAACCGTTGGTGATGTGGTATGCAAATGCCACTGGAAATGTGAAATGTATCCTATGGCTACGCCTCACGCCTTACCCTGAAGTTCGAGACAAATTGGAAGGAGACGGATGTAGAGAAAAACAGGTGGAACATTCGAGCAAATCAAAAGCGGATTGCCATTGTATCGCAACCATTTATCAAGCAGGTGAAGATGCGGTGGAAGTCTCGCTACCCAAAATGAATCGCCCGCAAAGGTTGGTTAATATGTGATCAAAAATACAGGGGACTCGTTTCCAGCAACACCCACCTCTAGATTATATGGTAGTGAAATCTTTACAGAGATAGATAGAGGTCTTACCACTGCCAATTTAACAGAAAAGTGCTTTTATATTTGATAACCATGCTTCGTAGTATTGAAGAAAACAGCGTTTACGTTTTGAAATATTGTAGAGTAATTTAATTTTATGAATGCTATATTCCTCTACCGCACGATGTTCATAACTAGGCTATAAATGCTATAGAGACAATCATTAACTTGTGCTCGTGGAATGAATATTTCCGTTCTGCCCGTAACTTATCATTTCTGGAGGACTAGTTATTCCTCGATGGTATAATGTCTGGAAACTTTCAGTGATTTTCAGATTAAGCACTTCAACCTCCAATAAGCTGAAAATAAAGAAACATTCAACCAAAGAATTAGCAACTCATGGTTCGCCAGGAGAACAGCATTTTTAGAAACCTTAATTAACGCGCTAGTTGTCAGTAAGGCTTGGAACTTGTGTTCAAGGAAATAATTTTATTGGGTTTGACGTAAACATGTATGATAAAAAGTGGTTTTACCAGAATTAATTATAATATAGATCATGCATGTCTCATACATTCGTCATAAGACTGCCCTGGGCTCGTACAACTTAAGTTCATGGTGATCAACTTAGTTAACTAGCTGTCTAGTCAACGAGCATGTTTAACACTAGATGATCAAAGTAAAACAAAGACTTTCCGTCATTTGTGCTTGTTACCAGCTGAATGTTATCCAAGAACGGATAACAGTGAAATGCAGGTGCTTTGAGAAAATGCTGCTCAATTCTATTGGTACTAAGAACAAACATTGGTCCACGTGACAACAAACAACAACAATAGTTGAACCGGCTGTGACATCACTAATGACACTGTTGACCACAAAGAGTAAGCGAGATGTCTTGTGTCTTCTGCGAGCACATGCTAAAATGGTAGCTAAAAGGTGTCTAATCATCATCATCATCATCATCATAACAGCCATGAGCCTGACCAAAATGTATTGTGGCTCGGGCCGTCGTTCACCTCAACAGTAACGTGGAATATCCTAGAAGAAAACGCTACTAAGAAGGTTGAAAATTATTAAAACAAGACTAAACGCAAGAACTAGAAATGGTATGGATACAGGTACACCATTGACTGCGACACATCGCCATCTCGGATAGCGTCTCTAACTAGCGGTTTGAGTGATGACGAGAACCCCACCCAGGCACAGTCTTTATTGTCCTGTTCGCTAGTTGTCATGCCACGCGTGCACTAGCGTATATGAATCGAAATTCTGATCCACAACACACCCATGGTTTCCGCTCATACGTCGTGTGTACTCCTACCCGATTTGTGTATGTGACCAACGTCTTCTGTCGGGAGCGGTTTCCACCCGCCATTCAACGTCTGTTGGTCAGATTTCGTTAGGCGATGGCTCGTCCTAGCGATCAATTTGCTGTGGGCTTTGTTCATCTTTCACAAGTGTCCAGATATTTCTCCGAGTGTTGAACTAAATGCGCTTCCGATCCGGTCATCCATCCCATTTTGCCTACCATGTCACATCCGTTGGTACGATCTCGTTGAGCGATGACTTGTGACCCGATCGCTGTGAGCTTCTGGATGTGCCTCGCCGCCGCGTCGAGGCATTCCACAGAGAGTTCGAATACCCGCACCGCCGATTTGGTAATCCACTACACTATGGTTTAAGGTCTCTCACAACAGTAGTAATGGAATGGGTTACGTCTTGAAAGAAGAGCTGCTAACTGGGTTATTTGCAAGATGTTGCGGCACTCTATATGCCAATGTTAATTTTAAGGCATTCGCTGTTGTACGAGGACCATCACATTTATGTGCATTTGATGATAAACCATAGCATACACCTCAAAACGCACTTGTTTCATCTCAGTCAAACAACCACAAGTTCAACTTTGTTTACTTCATCCAAACCAGGTATTCATCAGCAATACTAATGATCCATACGATAACAACTGAAACAAACTTCAATTTACTACTTCGAGTGAAATGTTCAATTGTGGAAAGCTTTCAATGTGCAGCATCTGAAATCTTGATAACAACCAAGACCGTTGCTCAGAAAACCGAAGTTAGGATTACAGATATATTATGGGTGTCGGCCGAACGGTTACTGTGTCTATTCTGGTGTCGACAAGATGAACATCCGTAATTAGCAAGCGTTTTCTTCGCGCGTTTCGTGATTACTTTTTCATTCATAATGTAGGATGAACACGATTGCCGAAAATGACATGAGTGCTGGAGTTCGTCTTCAAATCTGAACGAAGATATAGATCAGGAGATAAATCCGGTCAATGACGGGGACTTGATATCAACGCTTCTTCTCAAAGCACACTAGTCAACAATAGATCCGGTTAAAACTTTTGCAGCAGTTGAAATCAATATGTTTCTTTTCTTTCACAGTGATTTTTATACCTGTGTTTCAGACGGTTTTGTCCGTGAGATACCGATAATCTCTAGAAAACTTTGCCAAACATTTGTCAGTGCCAGTTTGAAAGACACGGAGAATTATTAGCTGGTATTCCATTGAGCTTCTTCGAATTTGTGCACATCATACTAGCCTGTGCGACGTCGGCAGCTGTGACTGTGTGCTTAATCAGAACGCGATATCTCACCTCATAATCTATACTCAGTTTACCTTGTTTCATCATTGTAAACATTACTACTGATGCGTGTCCGTTTATTCACCGTTTATTCACTGGATTCTGGTCGGTTCCCTCATACAAATCTATTGACAAGTTCCGCTGTTATGTTGTCACCCGAAACGTGTTGGTTTGCGTCATTGCAATAGGATTGCGCGATGCGTGAGCTTGCAAGTAATTGCGCGGCTGTAGCAAGGCAGACAACTATCAGTCAATAGATCGATCAGCAACGTCGTCCGAAAATGACCCAAATTCGTGGCCGTCGAACAGGCTTTCCTTCCTGAAACCAAACTTTCTTCATAATCACCGACTAGTCTCCCACTGCGTTCTGTTTTTTCTGGAAAGTGCGAAGTGTTCAAACACACACCGTCTGCCGCATTTCGCGCATCTGAGCGCGCACTTCCATGCGGTGACGCTAATGTACAGACTATGTGATTTTCTTATAGCTTCCTCTCTGTTGAATGCTATACTTCGACATTCAAGGTAGTCAATTCTGAACGGAATCCAGAAAATCAGTCTCTTCTCGTTCACTCACACCGGAATTTCAAGCCCCCACGAGCGATATAATACCTTTGCACAGCTCCTGTCAATGGCTCTCGTGATCGCACCGTTGTTTATATCACGTGCAGCTGAAAGATGGACGAATAATGTAGTATCGAAATTTTAAAAAATGCAGAAAGAACACAGACATTTCGGGGAAACAATAAGTACGCTCTCTATAACAAGTAATTTGTGGCATTGCGTTAAGCAAAGTGATGACTGCTGACATGAAAACTTAACTGTCGTGGTCTCGGCGAAATTTTGCAGCTCTCCCTTTACAATTCCAACCAATAAGTTCTTCCAACTGAAAGCGATTAGCCCCATTGATGATCAGTGCTTGTCGCAGGTATCTTAACCCACGTGTATCCCGTCATCAATTTCACTCATGGGAGTACAATCTACGATCACTGAGCACATGTTAAGATGACATATTACGCAACAATCCAACGAGCCGTTGTTGATTTCAGCCCGTATGTGCAAAGATGTGCCAAGGAATCAACAAAGATTGCAACATGTTCCAAGTTTGAAATATTCACTTATTATCGAATGGCGTTAAATTCCACAGGTGACGACAACGTTGTGATGCATCGTTTGTAGATACTCAAATGAGAATACGGCATAAGCCTTCCAGGAATGTGTTGCCCTATGTCTCAAAGAATCACACGGAGAGCATCACGTGTTTAAACTCTGTCTAATTTGAATTCCTGATTGTGAATATGGTTGAGCTATGTGTAGGTCACCACTGCCTTCTCCCTCTTGAAGTAACTAAAGACATTTTACAAAATATCTAATATTGTTATGATTCTCTTTATGTTGCGAGTACTGCAGCTGTAGGGGGATCTATCAAACTATATTTGACGGCTTGTTATTGAAAACTAGACTAACTCACTTTGTTCTATAAGAGAAAATCTTGTAGCACAACAACAGGATCGCCGTATGAAAGTTTTAAAACTGTTATTTTTTATTGTCGTTCAAAAGTCGCCTATAGTCAAAGGTACTAATACAACTTTCTCTTAGGTAAACGCGGTAGTTTAATTTTTACTTCAAGTTACCGTTCTATTTTCTGATGAATGGTACAGAATACTATGATCTCAATGCGGTAGGTGGTCAACGTTTTACGTCAGTCTTCTATGAATTATTGAGTCGACAGGCTGGTCAGAATATAACTGAGTAATCTCCGTCTTACCTACTATCTTAAAAATAAACTGAAATATATGTTATCCTCCATCTTACTCCTCACTGGTCATACGTTTCTTTGGTTAGTTCTGAATTAATTCTGATTCTGCTTAAACCAGAAAAAAAGAAGAGTAAGCATAGATTACTGAATTGAAATTAATTATAAATTGCTTTTCTCAATAATATCGTGGAGATTGGTGCCTTAGTTGATAAGGGTATGATTACTTTGAATGTCGAATACCTTTGTTTATTTGGGTTACTTTGCTTACTTCAACTTGGCTTCGGTCTTAGCAACTGTCCATGATATTAGACTTTTCCACATATTTACCGGTAACCGTCCACCAATATTTATACCACTCCTATTTGAGTGGGTACATGTTTGCACCAACATTGTGTTACCAGCTACACTTCGAGTTGTGGCCGAAAAGACCATGATACGTGCCGCAGCTTAAGATATTAAACTTTTGTTCACATTTGAATATAACTAACTCTCTATCAATACACATAAAACATTAACTGTTACGTAGCAATTACCTTTTTGACCAGAAAGTCTTTCCAGACTACGTTAAATAGTAAGATGTTTAGAGTGAATTAATAACCAAATAAAACTAGCAGCAGTGGTTTCCAGTTGTGTGGAAGTATTTACTCGTCACAATTAACAGAACGAGTTTAACTTTTGGTCCATTTTTATGTCACTGGACAGATACATCAACTGGGATGTACTGATTTCCATAGCATCAGTTCACGATATCCTCAGCTTGGTTAATTTTGGATGACAATTTTGAGCCAAAGAATAAAAGTCATCAGTAAATGTCATGATAGATTGTATGGATGTTATCACCAACCAGAGAACCATTAATCAGGTACACGCAAGTTTCACAAACAATACTGATACCCTGGCAGGTTAGCAGTTTAATGACGATACGGTGCAATGACAGTTGACATCAGTAAATTAGGCTCAAGTAGAAGTTATCATATTTTTCTTCGGACTGAAATCTTCGGCTAAAATTTCAGGAATACGCAACACTAATCTTTCTCTCTTGTTAAATGTCGACTAGCATCCAACTTCGTTGGCCAATGAACCATTTGGATATAACTGATAGGTTGGAACGTGTCGAATTTCGCCAACTGGACAAGGTGGTTCCAATTCCACTGTGTGACTTGGAGAAGATGGAGGTAAGTAAACAATGTCTCGCAATTGGATGAAGGTCAGATTGTTTTCCGAGTAGTTCAGAGTACCGTGCATTAAGCGCTAATGCACTATGCAGAGAAATAATTACATCCTCATTAAACATCTCACGAAGCTAGTCTCACTCTCAACTCATCATTGGAACTGAAACACTAAACATTATCTTTTTACTATGTGGTGGCGCATCATTAAGACCACAGAGCGATGAATTACTTCATGGTAATTTGACAATGATATTCACACATTCCAGATTAATATATTGTTCCGATACCCCTTAATTAAAAAATTTATTATGAGATCGTGTAAATATACTGACACCGTTTGCTTTGCATTTTCTCCCGTTGTTCAAGTATAAACTGTAATCGTGAACATGTGTCTATTATTTTTGAATTCACAAACATTCATCGTTACAACTCGCATTGTCCTGTTTCAAACTACTTTTTGGATACACAGCTTTCCATTGAGCTTCCGCATCATGACTTCATGTACAATTTCGACGAATGCCAACCACAGGCTGATTCATGGGACGTTGTATTTCTCAGTAAGTTGTATCCCTCAACAAGTTACCATTCACTCTGAATTCAATATTGACTGGTAACATTGAGCAACATAAGATGATAAACAGTGAGACTCAAGTGGCAAATTAATCCTATTGTCACAAATATTGGAAATCGCAACTACCTCGTTAGCACCATTTTTTGCCGTAATTAATACTGCCCAATTCAGTTTCTCAGCGGAAAAAAAGATGTTACTGTTAACATCCTACTCTCTAAAAGAAAAGCTCTTTGACGATCCGCCTAATCAGTTGACAAAATAAAACATACCAACCTCGACAAACACAATCATGTCAAAACTAGGCTTAACTACACTACAAAAGAGGTCATATTTACACTTTCAAGGAATAAACAGGCCTTTCTAGAAAAAAGCGTCTTCTGTCATCGACCATCTGGTTCTTTTGGTTGAGGATTCAACTTCAGTGAGTGTCTCTCAGTCCCTGATTACTGCAGCTGACCGAAGTACAAAGGGGGTTGTCAGCAGCTACGGATACATCTAATAACTGACAATAACGTTTTATGATTGTACAGATGGCAAATGTCCCAGTCATTAACCATTAGTAATGATCAGTCAATCGTGAATATTGTGAAGATTTTCAATTCAACTAGAAACACTGAAGAAGCTCGACGGCATCTAAAATTTTGAGAAAAATGCTTTGGGGTTTCTTTGAACATACGATGCATTTTGAAATATTTGTCTGCTTAAGAAAATTAATTGAGAAGTTTCTGAGCAATTTGAATAAAAATGACGTTGGGAATAATGAAGAATCAACATTATTAAATAATGGAATAAATCAAGAAATTTTGCTCCAACCGCATGTGGAATTTGTTGTATTCCACGATGCACAAATTCAGATCGACGCTGCACAATTGATCTCGTCTTATTCTGAACTCAGCTAGAGGTGGCATTCTAAATGAGATTCGTACCGGAATCCGGTTCGTTACAAGCGGAAGTGTTTATCAGCTTGGTCAGTAATTTTGTGCGAGTCAATTGTGAGTAATATGCAACTTCTTCGGGTGTTCATATGAAAGTTCGTGTGCTAGCAGTAACTACGAGCTTCTCCACTTTGACTTTCAACTTCACTGTCATGTGAGACAAAAATTGAATGTAATGAACCTCACATTAGGGAAAAATTAAGAATATCTGCAACTTCATAGTAGTGAGTAATTGTGTAAAATGGTTATGTTGATTCCACTTTGTTAAGGATAGACATACTGGAGAATCACGTCTACATATTATGTACAAACTTGCAATGTATCACCTTTTTTGGTAGATAGACTATATATATATATATATATGCAACGAAAATATTGGGGAGCAGGTATTTATTAGTAATTGTTGATCGAGTTTTTTTCCAGTCAGTACATTTGCATACAATAAGATGGTTAGGTCATGTACTAAGGAGGCCAGCTAGTCGTTTACCACATCGAAAATTCTTCGTCAATGCTGCAGCCTACTAGCGGGAGATGCGAGAAGAACAAATGATGACCTGGCGTAGATAGATGAAATTGTTCACCAGGGGTTTAAGCGCTGTAGATTGGGTCCGTCTCCCGGGCTGAGGTCCTCGCGATCCACAGAGTCGGTGGCTTGAGACGTCATGTGAGATGGCGGCTACCCGAGCTCATTGGCGTAAATGTTGTCGTTGTCTGTCCAAGTAGTTTGTGAGGTGAATGCATTTAATCACGTGGGACAGTGAAAGCCGTAAGGAAGTTGTCTTGCTGACGACGCCTTACTTTCCCTTACATCTCGGTTGTTTGTTTGCAAGGTGTAAACAACTTGGTGCTGAAAGTTTGAATATAAACGTAGTCATTTTTAGTAGTTAGGTCTCCCTCCTCTTCTTTTCTTCTGCCTTTCTGTACAGGGTTCGCTTTTTTCTTCTTGGTTGTGTGGCACTTAAGCATCATTGTGGACCACTGATGTAATTCTGTCTATGGTGATGATGATTAGTGATTATACTGAGTGACGTTTTATTTACACATACAACACTGTTGTTGTGAATCAAGAAATCAGTGCCACATCGTCTGTTCATTCAGAAAACCGACAAAAGTGGTACAGAGTTCGACAACACATGGAACGCAATCAATCATTCAGATATAAAGAGGAGCCCGGAACGCCACTGTTGTCAATGCCGTTTTCTTGAATGAAAAACTAACTTTTACCAGACTGCATTCTGATGTTTTCACCGTTATTTAACTGATACAATACGTGCTTCCGCTTGAATACTCGCGAGTAGTATAGCACGAAGTCAAGAAAAATCAGATGCAGAAATTGCTCTAGGAACATTAAGAGGTGAATTGTAAGCGTTTACACAATCACAACTTTAGCACACAGAGTAATTAATATAAGTATCAGTTCAGCTTTACGGTCAATCATTTTGCTATATAGTCGTAAGTAATAACAAATAGAACGTGCAAACCTTATGCACACGCAGACAAAGATTTGAAATGAACCGATTCAACAACATGGATATATATTTGGAAATGTTAGAGTCGAGTAGACGATCGGAAACCCACGAAAGTTTGTAGACAAACGATACATGCTTTAAAATGCTGAAACAATAACAATTTAATAAGTAATGCCACCACAGTATCTCATGAATCTAGAATGTAGTTGAAAACTGTTGGTCAGAATTCATGGAAAAATAACTAGAAAACAATAAATCTGATGTGGAAATCTGCGTGCATTCATCAGACAGTGGATGAGATGACATGGGGTTAAGAACAACTTTAGAAGTGAAGCATTTGATGAAAGCATTGTTATCATGAAGAGGACAAGTCTAGCTGTTAATCAACGTCACATCTACGTGGTTAACCGACTGAAACTTAGGGGGAAAAACCTTGTTTTGAATTGTGTTTATGAACAAGTGTCAAAAGGCTGCTGGTAGGTTGTTCTCACAAAGAGTGAAAATAAAATATCAAAACATTAAGGGCCAGAAATGTGTTATACCAGCTAACCAATACATTATAACTATTTTACAGAGCCAGGGGGGGACCACATCCGACTGTTGTATACCATAGACCTCACTAATTGCATTCTTTAACAAAAACAAGTTCTTGGGAATGTGCACGTGGCTTACATATAGCAAAACAGTGGAAGAAATTGCACTCTGAAGAACACTGGAATTCGTGATTAGTTGATAAGGTTCTTCATCACATAAGCGTGTGAACTGAGAATGACTTGAAAATAACCCCTTGAAAATGTTATGGAAGATGACTGCATACCATAACATTTGAGAAGATAGAACAAAATCTTGCTATGGATGCTATTGATGCCACATCTACAATTCAGGAAACAAAAACGGATTGTCTACAGAAATAGCAAAACTGACTGAATAATACAAGATAGTGGATCAAAAGAGATCTGATGGTGACGAAATCCGAGCCAATGCGTATGCGTGATTAATTTGTAACACTGAACTCACAAGAAGAAGTTTCTCGAAAAAGGCATAGCCTCACTGTGATTGTAGCAACTCCTGAACAGTCTGAAATGTTCTCTGTGTGATACACCCTGCAAATTGATTTGCAAAAGAAGTATCCAAAATTTCGGCTCACTTTTTGAGCACAACTCATCATCATCATCATCATTATCATAGACAGCAATACATCAGTGGTTCACACTGATGCTTAACTGCCACACAACCATGAAGAAGAAGAAGAAACAAACCCTGTTTAGGAAGAGAGAAGAAAAAAGAGGGAGGGGAGGGGACCTAACCACTAAAAAAGAGCTACGTCTACATTCAAACATACAACATCA
>JTDE01022309.1:0-10844 GCA_014338405.1 Paragonimus skrjabini miyazakii
GTATTCTCAGACGTTGTTGATAGTCTAAGTCAATCGAGTGGAGCACCTACTAGTGTGAACGTATACTGCGTATATAGAGGTTATTCATAGCTTAAGTGAATTAAGTTGAAGCATCTACAAGCGTGAACGCATCTTGTATTCTCAGACGTTGTTGATAGTCTAAGTCAATCGAGTGGAGCATCTACTAGTGTGACCGTATACTGCATGCTGAGACGTTATTCATAGCTTAAGTGAATGATGTTGAAGCATCTACTAGTGTGTATGCATACTCAGACGTAGCTCATAGCTCAAGTGAATCAGGTTGAAGCAGTAATTGTTTGAAACACATAGGGCATTCTGAGACGTTGTTGATAGTTTGTCAATCGGGTGGAGCAGCTACTGATGTGAACGTATACCACATACGCAGGTGTTATTCATAGCTCTATTGAATGAGGTTGAAGCATCTATTAATGTGAACCCGTACTGCGTACCCAGAATTCTAGATTTTAATAAACCGCAAAATTCCACAAAGTTACAACAACGTTGGTGGCAAAAGAAAATTTTCTAACTAAAGGATTACAGAGATATTTACGTTCTGTCGATTACACGCAGCGCTAAACACAATATGGCCCTCCGATTCTCGCTCGTCCATGCCGTTTACATCCAGACAAACTCAAAATCGCCAAGGCTGAATTCGAACATATGCTTCAGTTGGGCGTAAGTCGACCTTCAAACAGCTCTTGGGTGACGCCACTGCACATGGTACCGGAAAAGTCTCCGAGCGATTGGCGACCTTGCGGTGATTACCGTGCCCTCAACAGCTGCACAATCCCGGACAGGTACCCTATACCACACATCCACGATTTTTCCTTAGGATTCGCTAGCGCCCCTATCTTCTCCAAATTAGACCTAGTGCGCGCCTATTACCACATCCCGGTCGCCGATGAGAACATCCTGAAAACAGCCATTACAACCCCTTTTGCACTTTTCGAGTTCACAAGAATGCCCTTTGGACTTCGTAATGTGGTTCAGACATTGTAGCGATTCATGGACGAAGTATTACATGGACTCCCTTTCGCGTACGTGTACATCGACGATGTTTTGATCGCTAGCCGCTCAAACGAGGAGCATTTTTCTCATCTCCGTGCTGTTTTCGATCGTTTTGCGCAGTATGATATTAAAATCAACATCAACAAGTGTGCTTCCGTAGCTGCCTCACTGGATTTCTTGGGACGTCGCGTCGACCAAACCAGCAACACACCTTTGCCAGAGAAAGTTGCGTCCATCTCGGCTTTTCCGGTTCCCACTACGGTGAACCAACTCCGACTATTTTTCGGCATACTTAACTATTATCGACGTTTCATCCCTCATTGTACGGACATTTTAAAACCTCTGACAGACCTGGCCGATTTCAAACGTAAATCAATCGAACTCTCACCCGAATCCAAGGCAGCTTTCTCAGCTGCAAAGGAAGCCCTATGTCACGCCACCATACTATGCTTCATCAGTTGCAATCCAAATGCACATCCCCTTCTCATCACAGATGCGTCAAACGCTGCCGTCGGCGCAGTTTTAGAACAATCAGTAAATGGCGAGCAACAACCCTTAGCTCTTTTCTCCAAAAAGCTTCAACCAGTACAAGTTAAATACGGCACCTTTGGGCGTCAGCTGCTGGCAATTTATTTGGCGATCCGTTATTTTCGGCACCTTTTGGAAGGCTGACACTTTGTCGTGCAAACCGTCCACAAGCCGTTGACATTTGCTTTTCACGTCAAACCCGATCGGTACTCCCCGCGTAAAATCAGATATTTGGACTATATCTCTCAATTCACCGCGGACATCCGACACCTACGTGGTGATGCCAACATCGTCGATGATGTTTTATCACGTCCTGATGTCAACTCAGTCCGAGCGCCAACTTCCTTCGACTTGTTTAAAATGGCTACTGCCCAACAATGCAGTGAGGACATGAAGGACATTTCCATCTGTAAGTCCTGGAAACTATCCACTATCCCCCTGCCGACACAACCTGGTGACATTCTGTGCGATACTCCGACGGGTAAATCTAGATCTTTTGTCCCACTTTCATATCGCCGCACTGTTTTTAACCATTTCCACCGTTTATCTCATCCCGGAAAACGCAGCACATCGAAGCTGATCGCACAGCGCTTTGTATGGCCCCCTATGAACAAGGGCGTTCGCCTCTGGTCACAACAGTGTACGCGGTAAAGTAAAGTACACAGACATACGATTACCACGCCTGGCACATTCTCCCAGCCAGACGCCCGTTTTTCCCATATACACCTTGACATCGTTGACCCACTACCATCTTCCAACGATTGTAGGTATATATTAACCGCAATCGATCGTTTCACCTGTTGGTCTTTAGCTGTGCCTATTAGAGATGTTATGGCGGAGACAGTCGCAAAAACCTTCTTGGAACATTGGATCGCTAATTTGGGTGTGCCGTCTACAATCACCACGGATCGAGGCACCCAGTTACAATCCTCCCTTTTTCGCAACTTCACGGAGTTGCTGGATTGTTCGCACATTAAAACGACGGCGTACCACCCTTGTGCTAACGGTTTAGTCGAACGTTTTCACCGACAATTAAAAGCTTCCATAGCCGCGCAGTCGGACGCAGCGAAGTGGAGCGAGCGTCTACCACTCGTTCTCCTTGGAATCCGGTCTACCGTCAATGAGGACATCGGCTGTACCACCTCTGAATTAGTTTATGGTACCAACTTTCACCTCCCAGGAGAATTGATTCAACCCCCGACTCACTCAGATCCAGGTACGGATTACATTTCACGTTTACGACGGCACATGTCCGACCTTCGTTTCACGCCGACCCGTCATCACTGGTGCCAAGAACATAAATCCCCAGATTGGTTCACATGTAAATTTGTGTTTATGCGCCAAGACGCCACCAGGAAGCCATCACAACCACGATATCTCGGGCCGTTCATGATGGTTAAGCGTGATGAAAAATTCTTCATTATCGACAGGTCCGGACGAAATGAATCCGTATCCACAGACCGACTAAAACCAGCCTACACAGAGCAGGAATTGGACCCACCGGACACGATGCTGACTGAAAGACACGCCTCCCCATCCCCGACAGTATCACACCCACCTGCAGCCCAGCCCCTTTGGTCTCGTGAACTACGCACCACAAGTAGAGGGCGGTCTGTACAATGACCGAAAACGCTGACAGATTACAGTACGTGATGTGACTATCGAGCGTTTGGCTGTTCTCTCTTCACTGAAGTTCTTTCACCGTTTTTTAACCCACAAACGCTCTGGTGGGTCAGTTCTGTAACATTTGTATACTATTTTCTATTTCATAATTATCATTGTTATTCACATTTTTTACTTTCCTCAACGTCACATACATAGCCGACGTTTAAACCTAACTTAATCTAACTTATCAACAATCGATAAATACAAATGACACTTCTCGGGTCGCAAGCCTTGCGTCTGTCTGCGTTCGGTGTCGCTGGTGTACAAAATTTTGGAGAGTTAGAAATTAACGAAATCAACTGTCTATTGCGGCAAATTTCCACTTTTATCACCTGTTTGATCTCGTATTTACAGCTGGAATTTGTGTAGTGCTTAGATCCACTACACTGGTCTTCTAACTCTTTTCCTTGTCTTCACGTACAAGCCTGTCATTGTTCATGTGGGTTACGGGTATCAGGCAGACGAAGCCTGATAAGGGATCCTCACAATCGACCCTGAAATCACGATTGTTATCTGAGTGTTTTCTGAGCGTTCCCCGAGTGATCCTTGAAAGTTCTAAGGAGACAATTTGGGAACGGTCGGGAGAAAAATTACGCGCAGCCCTATAATAAGATTTGAAATGCTACCTACATTTCGAGCGCCTAATATACCCAACCACGATTAAATCTATCGTCTGCTTTGAAAAAATGAACAACGAAATTCATAAATCTTGGAAAGGTTGAAAAAATAATTTTGATCAAACAATTTGTACAGTGAAATATGAACAGATCGCGAGCAGTTGCCAAGTCGTCCAGCGTATCAAAAAGAACATCCAATTATCCGTCAGTATCCGCAAGAGCTTTTTATTCATCCCATCCTTTGACATCTGTAAAAAAAACAAGTTATTAGTACTCATTAGAAGTGGAATATCTCGGCTAATAATCAAGATACAGCAATAACTCGTTTGGACAAACTGATGGAGAACTTACAGTTGTTTCAGAAAATGAAACATTCATTCATGAATGCGCCCGGAATAATGTCGGAAGTTCCACTGAATTTGCGCAGAATCCACTTCCTGCAAAGAACAAGTAGTTAGCACGCATTAGAAGTGGAAAATCTCGGCTAATAAGCAAGATACAAAAATAACTCGTCTAGACAATCTTGCCAGCTTCATCAGCATAATTTATGTGTAGAAATTATCAGCAGTGTTTATTGACGCAATCAACCGGCAGACGAAAACATCACATACCAAAATCCACAGAGAAATCCAAGATGGACGAGCTGAGTCATCGGCGCGCTGTGAAGTGCTGCGTGTTGATGCGTTCAAACAAAACGTTTTTGTACAAAATACGCGCTATAATTTATCACCTGTTTGTATGCGAATTTACTACAACCAACATCAGTACAATGAGTGCAAGCGAACATCTATTAATGGTGAATGTTCCTACTGGAACACTCAAAGATCACTCAGGGAACGGCTGTTTTCCAGTGCGCTACAAGGGGGAGCGCAGGATGCTGTTACCTACCAGCGCAAGAAACTGGACTACCAGCCCGCTAGCCACCACGTCCTGTGAACTGAACTGGTGTTAAAAGATGATGCTGGAATATTCTTCGTCGGGAATATATCTTCATCTTGTTTTAGGAAGTCTAAGATTCAACTCATTAAGCCATATCTCTTGTATTTCAGTCCGTCCGGAACTGTAGTTTTCTACGACCTCTTCTGTTGTGTTCAGACAAAATACGAAATTTTATTAAGATCCGCCGGCTAACTAACAAGATGGGTAAGCTAGAGTGGCCAACTGCAACGTTTCCGTCAGCATATCATCGGTAGCAATCGATTTAAGCGATTTCAGAGGTTTGTTCATGGGCTCGAAGTTGGAGGCGGAAGTCACCCGGGTCCAGTCAGCTTGTGAGTTTCGACCCAAAAGGCAAACATTGAAAACAAGGTGTAGCCCCGCTCTTGGGGTTACAGAGAATACCGCGAACACAGTAAAAGAATAATCCAACAACACAGAGCAGAATGCTGATTCAACAATTTCTTATGTAAGTGAGAATCCTACAACACTTTGAGCAGTGGTTATGCGCATCAACCCACGCACAAAATTGATTGATCCAAACGACATCAGGAAGGTTATATAACTTGTGCAGTTATGATATTAGAGTATTGCATATTACATGCAAACAAAACTATACACGAAGGTAACCAGGATCTAATTCCAAGGACGCGAATGCAGCGTACAATCTAACAGAGTACTCACTGCAGCAGACAACGTGACAACTATTGTTGTAACGCATTTTCTTTTTTCTTCGAATTGGATAAAAAGCTTTTAAAACATTTTTCAACCTTTCATGATATGTTGTGTTGCATTGTTCCACAAATGTGTTTATCCACACTCGACAGCTAACATTTTAAACCCCGGACCGACTGCAAAAAATATCGGTGGTGTTGAATGAATCTTTCGGTGCTTAGATGTCTTCACCTCCTCCATTCAAGAGACAAAAGACATCTTATTTTGTAGAATCTAATCAAAATAGTAGTCCTGTTATCTTTGATAAGCTTACTCATTCAAACGTAAGTGTACGCGTTGTACTATGACATCTTGGCCGTTTGTTAGTGTAACCATTCGCCTGTTAATAACTCGAGTGCCGTTTGCTAGCGGTTCGTACTGTAGGTCGATGCGCATGTTGTTCGCTGTAGTTTTCTGATTCCACGAATGGTTTGTACATAAAGTGAAGTGGTTGCCGGTGGGCTGGCGATTTTGGTACGCGGGCTGCTCAGTAGTGCCTGTAAGACCAGTGGTGCTCTCAATCGTCAGTCTGAATTTAACGTAAATGTAATAGTTTCTGCTGTATTTTCACGGCTATTTTAGACAATGTGGAGTGCGTCACCGTATTGACAATATTTTCACTGATCAGAGTGACGTTTGTCTGACTAAGTCGTTTTTTACGGTCTTGAGTGGTTGATCTAGAAAGATGATCACATATGATATGTTTCACGGTATTTATGCCACCGATCAGACTGGTAACACATTGACCATTCAATTTGTAGCGATTTTATGTTGTTTCAGGGTATGGGAACCAACGGCGAAGCAAATGAACTGGATGAGGGTTTATACAGTCGACAACTGTAAGTCTTTTGTTACTTCTTCTAATCTCTAGGTATGTGTTGGGCACTGAAGGAATGCGCCGGATGGCTACTTCCGATCTCCTCATCTCAGGGCTTGGTGGCTTAGGCCTGGAAATTGCAAAAAACATCATCCTTGCCGGTGTGCGTTCTGTCACTTTGCACGATCCGTCCCCCGTCTCCTGGAGCGACCTCTCCTCGCACTTCTTTGCCGGTGTCGATGATGTTGGTCACGGAAAGGCGGAGATTTCCAAACATAAACTAGCGGAGCTAAATGCTCACGTTTCCGTTCATATTTTGAACAAACCAAAACTGGCTGCCGATGACCTCAAGAAATTCACCGTTGTTATTCTCACACAGGCCACACATGAAAATTGTGTAGAAGTGGGAAATGTTTGTCACGAGCTTGGGGTGAAGTTCATCGTAGCTAAAACAAACGGTGTTTTTGGTAAAGTATTTTGCGATTTCGGTGAAGATTTCACTGTGGTTGACCCGACTGGTGAGGATCCCCCCTCTGTAATGGTTCAACAAATAGAAAAGGTGCGTTGCATTCTTAATTTCCAACTCACATTAGTCCAAACAAGGATTGGTCACCTGTCTCGAAGAGACGCGTCATGATTTTGAGGATGGTGACTATGTTACCTTTTCAGAAGTCAAGGGTATGTCGGAACTGAATGGCTGTGAGCCGCGCAAGGTCGCTGTAGTAGGTAAGTATCATGTTTATTCACTTTACTTTTGTTTAAGGACCGGAGGCTTTCACAATTGGCGATACTTCTAGTTTCGGAACTTATATTTCTGGTGGGGTTTGCACCAAAGTGAAGATGCCTAAAATGTTCCGATTTGTAGGTTTATTTTAGTGTTGTCTAGTTTTTAGAAATCGTATGTTGACGCCTTCCGACAACCGGAGTTTATGACGACTGATTTCACTAAGTTTGATCGACCTTCGCAACTCCATCTTTATTTCGCTGCGATAAGTGACTACATGCAACAACACAAAGGATCCCTGCCAGGCGCTTGGAGTCAGCTCGATGCCCAGGAATTCCTCAAGTCCGTGATAACTGTCAATGAATCCCTGAAGGACACTGGTGCTTTCGTAAACGTTATTGACGAGCAGCTTTGCACACTGTTTGCCTATACATGTGGCGGTCAATGCTGCCCCATTCAGGTATTTTCACTATTTTATCCTCTAGGATTTTAGGCCGTCATCGGAGGTTTTGCGGCTCAAGAAGCTATGAAAGCTTGCACTGGAAAATTTATCCCTATCCAACAGTGGTGTTACTTTGACGCCACTGAATGCTTGCCTCAGCCTGCCGTTCACTCTTCAAACAGATGTAGTGATCTTATAGGCGAAGGCGATGCAACCGCTTGCGAATCAAGATATGATGGACAGGTGGCCATCTTCGGTAAACAATTTCAACAAAAGCTAACTCGTCTGAAGTATTTTCTGGTAGGTTGTTTTCCATTTAATTGCGATTCTGTAGGTCGGCGCCGGCGCGATTGGTTGTGAACTTCTGAAGAATTTTGCCCTCATGGGAGTTGGTGCTAGCCCCTGTGGCAAAATCACAATAACTGATATGGACTCCATCGAACGTTCAAATTTGAATAGGCAGTTCTTGTTTCGTCCATGGGACATCTCTAAAATGAAAGCCACGGTTGCTGCTGCTGCCGTTAAACGCATGAACCCTGAGGTATGCTTTTGGTTACAGTTCCTGTACGTACAGCTGAACTAGAACTCAACCAATGGTCATCGCTTCAGTCACGTTACTGGTTTCCAATCATTTTAAATGCTCTTGTTTGTGCTTGTTTCTCGCTCAGGTTGGCAAACATCGTGTGCTAAAGCTAAATTTACCTGTGAAGCTACAATCATTTCCTATCGGGGTTGTTATTGTGTATCCTGCGAACACGTTGTTTTCGAAATTTTTGCTACGTTTGCTCGAACTTACTGTTGGGCTGGGATTGAGCCCAACACTACTGAATGGGGCGGTTCAAATCCGGGATATAACAAGTAGTTTCCACCTGACTGATAATGGCGTATTAATTACGTGTTTTTTTTGTTCTGTTTCTTACTGCGTGGTACGGTGGTAGTGCTCGAACTATTCAGTGGTTTTTGATGGAAGTTCGGGTGTGTGGACTTTTTCAAATTGAACACCACTTGCACTTGGTCACAGCCTTCACATTCAGATGGGCTTTTCGACTAGCCCACTTAGACAGAAAGCATTGGACTCGAGTGTCGTTCTTACTAGAGCCTATCAGTAGTGCATATCCTGGTCTGGACCAGAATTTCCCCTCCGGCCCTTTTTCGACGCTTTATCCACAGCGCCAGTGAATTAATGGAGGTGATCGAACAAGCTGAACACTATTGGTAAGAGGTTCTGGTTAAGCTTTCGGGTATGATCACTCGGTTATGCGTTTTGGTTACTGGCGTTGTTTAACGCGCTTGTCTCATAAGCACGAGAGCCGGAGTGCGAACGCCGGTCTGGATCAGGGTATAAACTGCTGATAGGTTTTGATAAGAACGAAACTCGAGTCTAGTGCTAATTTCGAAGTGGGCTGGCTGGAAGGCATCTGAATACCAAGGCTATGTTCATTAATCATTTGCTATCTAGTGACGTGGTTGACGAGTGCGGAAGATTTTGCCCGTTGGCAGCAATCAAATACGATGATCACCGAATAGTTTGCCACAGACAGACCGCGAAGTGTTAACGAATTGCGCAAAATAACCAATTTGCAAGAGTCCATTTACTCTTAGCTTTGGCAAACAAGCGGAACCATTATTAGAAATGTACACAAGTAGCCTGATTAGCCCCTTTGTTTATCATACTCATATTTCGCTGATGAGCGCACATTTTTTGTTAATACTATCGACATTTATTCAACGCTATTGATAAATATAGGTCCTAGTTACCAGGACTAGGGGGCGGTGCCCACGTTGGTTTCCTTTCATTAGCGGTCTTTACTTTGGGGTATTTGACCCAAGATGGAGAGTTCAGTTTACGGTGTGAGGTAGTTGTTGATTTCATCTGGTGGATATTTTTTTTGCAAATGGTGGATATCAATTGTGTCGTGTCGAATTAGGTATTCTATTCTGTACCTTGCTGGAGTGTTTATAAAGTCCGATATGCAGCTGATTGGGTGTCCAAAGATACATCCGACAAACGGTCTTACGCCTAAATCATTTTCTCGTGTCTTCCGCTCGTGCCTATTTATCCACTTGTCATTAATTCTAGGGCTTGCAAATTCCCGCCACTGGTAACACATTGCAGAGCACAGGAAGCCAAAGTGTGTTGACCAATCTTCCCACGTGTATACATATATCCACTTGTCTCATTTCACTTGAGGGTCAGATCTAATGACAAATATACTGCAATTCCAGGTGTCCAAAACAGCGTAATGTTTTGTGACAACAAGGTCCCATGTTTGTTAAGCACATCGTGATGTCACTAGTCAACGTGACCTAACTTTTTCTTTGCTCCATCACGCAAGGCGATGACATAAACAATTAGTTTCGCAGATCACACCAACTTCCGTAAACTGAACAATTAATTTTTTTTGCGATGATTAGGTACATCATCTTAACTGCTTGTAAGCCGTCGGTTTCTGGGTGCGCTGGACAGTTGTCAATCATCAGAGGGATTTTACGGTTCCGGATTATCAGCTTTGTACACGTTGAAAGTACTTGACTCGACCGCGTCGTTAGTCATCCACGCCTTTGTGTTGTCTGTATGGCCCACTGGTGGGAGTTTGACGTTTTAAAGCTCCGGAGGTGTGCTACCTTACAGGAGCCGTTTGTAACATCCATCCCCACTTAAAGGTATGACAACTGGCACGCCGCTTGTTGAACTTTCTTTTTATCACAACTTTCCTTTGTAAGTGTGATTTGTTGACCTCAGTAGCCGTCCGTAATCCCCGGTGCTGTCACTGTTGTGGTTGTCATCGGGCAGTCCTCACTAAGTATCATGTTTCATTTTTCATCACCAGTTTGGCTGTATTAAATCCATCGTTGGCAAATCTCATCACAGTGGAATAGCTTGCCTTGAGTTGTTCAGGCTACTGGACGCTGCAGTTGAGTTTGTTTTTACGCAGTTGAGTAGCAAATCTGGTAGTTCAGGTTGACGATACACACACTGAGAGATAGCACTCTCTAAAACCCAGCGATCTGACTCATACTAAATACAATGCCTTATTTGCTTTCCCTCTGCCTCGGGTGTGGTACTTTTTAAAGCGTGTAACATCGTCTGTTCCCTGATCTAGAAATTCAAGGCTAACCAAGGAACACTTAATTCCTCACACATGCTTGCATTTTTCTTCGTGCTTTGGCTTTCGTTTATATTGAGTTAGTACTGGCTACCGTGCTTTATAATGATCGTTTGCAATGAAGGCTCATGTTTGTTGGTATGGGTGTTTAGATCCTTGAGTTATAAACCTTTGTGGTACTTACGGTCTATACCGGAACTCGTGTTTCGAACGCAACTCAATTATAAGATATCCGCACCAAATTTTGTACGAATGAAGTCAAACA
>JTDE01022309.1:15061-29081 GCA_014338405.1 Paragonimus skrjabini miyazakii
TGTCGCCTGCCTGGATGGGGTCCTCATGATCACTCAAACCGCTGGTTAGAGACGCTATCCGAGATGGCGGTGTGTCGCAATCAATGGCGTACCTGTATCCATACCATTTTTGGTTCTTCCGCTTACTCTTTAATTAATTTCCAACGCTTTAAGTAACGTTTTCTTGTGGGATATTCCACTTCACTTGAGGTGAGCGTTGGTCCGAGCCACCTTACCTTTTGATCAGGTTCATGGCTGTTATGATGATGGTGATGATGAGTATAGGCTGACAAAATGACTACCCAGGTGGATGAGGCGATCGACTATCCCCAGCGAGCTGGCAGCGATAACAAAACTCAAGGTCAGTGCCAACTCACTCTTGCGACAGCACTACACTTTGAAGGTACAAAAAGCACATCATGCGAGCTAACTGCTTCGTTTAACAGATTCGTCTTGACCTACATGTTTGCAGAAGAATCCAGTGAGGCAACATCGTCTGCACACTATCAAGCAGCCTACTGTCTGGCAGGTGTTCCACCCGAGAGATCCTCAACCTGTGAATGTTCTTAGAATGTCTACCATCACAAAGTTGAAAAGAAGGGGGCTACTGAACACTGTTGTCGAACACCACTTGATGGGAGATCGTTCAAGATAGTTGTTCATAAGTGCGCACTCTGCACTTCGATCGCGCATACGAATTCAATAAACTGATGTACTTGATCGGTACTTTTCTGCGACGGAGAGCGCATCAGACAGCGGAGTTTAAAGTTCAGGTCCGAAAATACCACCAACGTCGATTGGAAGATTAGTGCCGTTGCTCTGATCATTGTAGCAAGTTGATATGATCGACACACGGATTGCCAAACCGAAAACCTGCATGTTGAGCATTTGTGTTTCAAAAACCGCAGAACAGGTTGGATGCGATATTGGCAAGACTAAGATTTCACATGCTGTCCTGACATTCTTTTCATAGATGAGCATGACATTTGATATTCACCGATCGTTTGCATCTTTTCGTTCTCCTGTATAAAACGGAGGAATGTGGTCAGTTGAGACAGTGATCTCAACCCCATTTTTGAAGAGTGCTAAAGAAAGGTCAGAACCTGGGGTTTTATTGCGTTTAAGTAGTTTAAGCTTCAAAGCCACGTCGTTTTCCATCAGGGGGTAGTCGGGAACCTCATAACTAACCACACCGTCTCCAGCATCAGCAACCAAATAAATTGCCCCAGGCCAGTCGCATTTTCCTTCAAAGTGCTTCAGCCTATTTGTCAAACCATCGCGACAAGCTTTAAATTCGTGAACTATATTTTTCACATGTAGTCTCATTAACATCCGGTTATTCCCTAGTGAAAATACTTTTTGCATCTTCTTTGCTCGATCAGAGAAGTAAGCTTCTCTATCCTTACGCAGACTTCTCGTATGTTCTCATTTCAATTCATTACTTCGCTTATCATTTTCAAATTCAGGGGAGTCAGTCGACGTTTGTTCGGAAGTTCTGCCGTTTCAGCGGAAGTGGCTCGTATAACTGCCAGTAATCCTTATTAGGGTGGTACCACCGATAGCCGATGGTGGTGCGGTTGGTTTTCGTCCGTGGTTGAGTTGCAAAGGATAATCATCTTGTGACCCATTATGCTGACTTGCCTATCTTAATCTGTAGAGTCCGTGAGATACGTAATTGTAAGTCATTCGTCACTGTCAGTACGTCGCTTATCGACACCAATTATACCACGTAGCGGCTTCTGTGGCGTAAAAGTATAAAGTTGCGCGTTCACATCACCAAGAAGCACATTGATCTCCGGGTGCTTACGCTATCTCAGAAGGTCAAAGTGGGTATTTTAGAAGGCGTTTTTGATAGCGTCTGAGCCATTGCTTGTTGGAGCATATGCAGGTGGCATATACAAACAATGTCTTTTTGGTACATATCAGCCGACTTTGTCTGAACTACTAAATCGGACAGCACGTAGATGACCACTTACTGGGATCCAATCGAGTGGGCTCTGCTGTGCTCTGGTGCTCAGCACAATCCCCACCATTGTTTGACTACAGGATTCGGTTTCTCTACTACTAAGAGCTCTGAGAAAGACCCGCTGACCTGTAGCATTATCCTGCGTTGAATTCACGTGTAGGATAATGTTGGGATCGCAGAGGTGTGCTGCGGAGACACGATACACATCCAGTTCCAGACTCGAGAGAGTGCTCTCTAGAGAGGCTTGTTGATCTGTTGAAGGGTGTGGACGTTAAAAGTGCTAATGCTTACTAGTAGGCTTGGCTGGAAGAGAGAAGTTGACTGCAGTGGAAGAATAAATTGAAATTTAGTGATCTGATCCGTAATTGCGACGATAACTTCTAATACTTCCCAGTCGTTTATTCCGAGGAATGAGGTTGACTTGGGGGACCCCACCCCGACTTCCTGACTCAAAGGCTTGATTCGCAAGACAAGATATAGGGTTTGTTTGGAGGACCATACGCGGAACCTCTGATTCACTTGACAGTGATTGCAGTGGATGAGATGATTCCGTCCGATCCTGACCACTGATGAGTGCAGTGATTGTATTCAAAGCCACATCAAGTTTCACTTGATGGCCACTGCGTCTTTCCGATGGGCTATGCTTTCGAGGACTTCGATTCTTCCAGGTACAATCATGCCAAGTAAGTCAAAGAGGAGTAGCCAGACGAATCACTGTTGCACTCATAGGGTCATGTCCCTCCACTGACGGCTCAAGACTGCTTAGGCAGTAAGACGCGATCCTATGGGTATACAGCAAAAATATTTTTAGGGCTACAGCGCTGCCGTCTTCCGGTCAGCGAAGAAAAGGTACCCTTAGACAAAGAGTACCTCGGTTATTCGATTGCCGTCGTCTCCGCCAATTAGCCTATATCAAATGGGGTGATCGTATGAGCAACGCGACAGTCCGTCAGCACGTACCTTGTAAATATGCACGTTCCTCACGTGTAACCGAGATACGAAAAATGCAGTCTTTGCTGGTTTAGCCGCGTACTCCGTATGCAAACAGAGCATCTGCCGCACCGCGCATTGTCCAGTGTACCGACTGATGGTTAAACGAAGATGTAAGACCCGATCAGGCGATGACATAGTCAAGGACAATAAAAGCCTTGACCGTTCCGCTGGCCAAGGTTGGTAGGTGCCGTTTACCTGGTTGGAGAGTTCGCAACTATCCACACCACTAGTTGGAAACACTGATATGGTATCGTGTGACAGTTGGTAGTGAGCACGTATCCATGAAGTTGTTCTTTCTTCTGTTCTAAAATTCGTTTGTTTTTCCTTAGATTCTGTTCATGTGCGTGCACTTATTTAACACTTCTTCACTTCATATACTGCTGTTAAGGTCATCGGCGGTTCTAGCGGTGATACATTTGAATGGCGGCTCAGGGCCGTGAATTTGTGTAGTTGAATTATTCAGCTTATAGATGTGGCTTGTAGGAAGTTAGTGAGTTTTTAAAGCTAAGGTCGGAATGTTCAAGGGGAGCTTATACGTTCGTTTGGTGTTTTCGTCTCATGATTTTGGAGCTAGCACTCCTGTTCTCATCAGGCTTGTGTACGGTGAGGATTAGTGATAATAATCCAATTTTAGCATGTTTTGCGTGAATACTTTTGTTCACTTGCCCGTATGCCTTTTGAATTGTGTATCTGACTGCGAATTCTCATTCCATTCCACAATAGACGATAATCTTTTTTGAGTATATTGTTTTGTCTTATAAACTGTCGGTAACCTCTAACTTATTTTTCTTTTCAGGACCCTCCTGAGAAAACCTTCCCCGCCTGTACATTGAAAAATTTCCCTTATCTGATCGAGCATACTCTACAGTGACTTATTTGAAGGTCTTTTCGTACAACAGACGCAGTGTGTAGCTTCATTCCTTCGTGTGAGTTCACGACAGGCATTTTCTTTATTTTCTAATTCTGCGTCAAATGTCTACCATCCTCACATTGAATCTTTTGATTGCGCGCTATTTGCTGTATTCAGGCCAGCAGTTGTAATCGTAATTACAGCTTAATGCACTTTATTGTTCGCACCAAAAGAAGCACGTTTCTAGTCATTTGCATCTTTTGATCATCGATGTGTTTCGTGATCTTGTTTTCCCCCGTATTCAGGAACCCGCCAAATTCCTGGAAAGGACACTCTCCGGACCTGGTAATCAGCCGTTGGAGACTTTGGAAACTCTGAAAGCCAATTTGGTTGATAAACGACCGACCACCTTTGAGGAATGCGTGTCTTGGGCACGTCTGTTGTGGCAAGTATGTTCGTTGTCACCAATACTGTGAGCATTTCACTAGGTCTAAGCTTTACAACACAGTTACTGTCAATGATAGTGGTAACAATAGTGAGCTTAGTTTGTACGTTTTGAATTCTCTGATGTTGCAGTGTGTTATCGATGCATTCTTGTGAAAACGTCAGCTCGATTGTCAGTGTTGCAGTCAGCTATATGTATCTTTTTATCTGTGAGTTTCGTGTCCACTTCATACAGGTTACCATTCTTTGTTTCGCTTGTTGTATAATATCCATGACTTCCGTGGTTATCGATTTAATTAAAGCTTCTGCGTTCCAATACTTTATGATGTTAATAGGTGGTAATGAGCAACCGTGAGTTCGAATACTGGTCAGCTCAAGCATTCCTGACTTGGTTTGAGTAGCTTGAAATTCTTCACTCCATATGCATGACGGCCATAGTAAATTGCAAAGCCTCGTTTTTAATTCGCCTTCGGATGTTCGAATGTTACTAACTGTTGGTGTCGGCCCGTTTTGTTTCTTTTCCACAGGATTTATTTGCGAATACTATTTCTCAGCTATTGTTCAACTTCCCGGCCGATCATGTCACTTCAACAGGTTCTAATTTCTGGTCTGGCACCAAACGTTGTCCCCATCCTTTAGAATTCAATATCAGCAATGTAAGTTAATTTTCCATTGTTACTAGTTCAGTGTGCGTGGGCTGAGATTGCTTGCTGGGAAAAGTTTTCTTCTTTAACCACGTGAATGAAATAATTAATGTGAACTTTGACAGTTTTGTATGAGTTCAGCGGTGACTAGATGTCGAAGCGCCGTAAGGATCCCGCATACGAAGATTAAGCTGTCCTTCTGGGCGGTGCTGCTATGCGAAAAGTTTTCCTGAATATGCTTTTGACCGAGTCGCGGCTATAATATCTGATAAGGTTTCCAATTAACAATGCTTTTGGTCACAAGGTGGCTGACCGAATAAACGGCTTTTTCCATTAATCAACGAAGTAGCCATGGTGTTCGCTTGATTCCTTAGCTTGTTTCGTCTGTTCGTTTTTTGTGGCCATTATGATGCTTTCTTACATGGCATTTTTTTCTTTTTGATCTGTCACTTAGGCCACGCACGTGGATTTCGTTCTAGCTGCAGCCAATTTGCGCGCCTTTGCTTTTGGCATTCCTCAGTGTCGGAATGTGATGAAAGTGATTCCGATGATTCAGGCGGTTACGGTGCCACCGTTTAAACCTCGCACTGGTGTACGTATTGAGGTGACCGAGGCAGAGGCCCAAGCGCGTGCCTCCGCACCCATTGCGGATGCTGCTCAGTTGGACAAACTAAGAAACACGTTGCTCAACCTTGGTAAGTATTGTGATTCCATATCCACTATTAATCTGGTTGCTGTTACTTGTTCTTTTGGGAATTTTATCAAACGACTTAAGTTCACAAGCTGCTTATGATTTCTTGAAGTACTGCATGATCCTCTAACAAGTGTGCACCCGACCATGAAATCCTGTGTCCAAATCGTTTCACGGGATTTTCAACTGAAAGGCTTAGCCAAAAACCCACCTCCTAACCAAATCGGGTTAGCAAATAGATTGAACACAACGCTGCAACCATTGCCATGCTAGCCGACACACGGATGTACGCGCATTTCAAATCAAATCGCTCGGTTCCGTCGTCTCGGTGTTTTTTGGCTAACACGGTCCACGATCGATAATATCTGACCGTTGACAAACGTCTCAGTAATTGTGTCAACGCTTTATCGGCGACGCAGAGCTGGGAACCAACATACACCAATGAGTGCAAATGGACAAACCAAAAATGCGATACGTTCCTAACGAAGTGTGCTATCATGATAATTCTTTTGCCATACAATACACAACAAAAAGCTGCATTCATTAGCGTGACAGATTCGCATATAAGTAAAAGACTGACTAAGAACCAACAGGTTTTCCGTAGAAGTTGAAACATGCCGTGTTACGTTTTTAGGCTTACCACACTACTTGCAATCTGCTGCCAAATCGCCAAGCAGCGCATGCATTTATCAATTTTATGGTTTCGTTATTGAGCCAACTTTAATTCATGTCAATTTAAATATAACTTGGTGCAGCGGTGGAAGCAACTTGTTGCGCCTCCGAAATAGACGAGGACAGCTCATTCAAAATTTGTGACGAGGTGCAACGCAAACATGTTACCAAAGCGTCAGACTACGTATAGCATTTTTCACCTGTGTGGCCTTGTCACTGATGGATGTTCCACTTATTGACGAAATGTCCTATTTCACCTATTTAACCACACAGTGCCGTGACGCAGACAGATTGCTGCATCATCTCGTACAAAAATGGTTGTTAATTTGGTCTGCTTCGTTCTTTACATACCTGCCTTGTTTCGAACAATGCTATGTCCAAGATGCGAAGGTCGGTTAGCGTGGTTCGCATCACAAGAATTTAAGTGGTCACTATCTAGGGCTGTATGTCGACATATGCGGTCTGATAGATATAGGCTAAGTTAAGTGGGCAATACGCTTCCTGAAAGAAACGTTTGTTCACAAAACGACTTTTCTAGGACTGTATAGATTACAACTCCAAATGATAATTATGGGGGTTCAGACCTGAGAACTTTACATCATCGAGGACAGGTCGGAATTATGGGCTCTTGTGTGACGAGTTCGCTGTCTTTGTTTGTCTGACCTTTTCTGCTGCCGTAACATGGTGGTAAGATTTGTGCGCTAATTTGATCCGGAGGACAATGTTGACTAGGACACCGGTCGTTCCAGGTTCAGTCATAACAGATAGACTGAAGGGAAGCTGCCAGACAAAAAACAGTCAAGCCCGTAGGTTTGTATGTCGCACTACTGATTACATGGGATGCTTTGACACTGAGACACGAATCTAGGGGTATACAACAGAAGTAGATATATAGTTCCAACATTGACGTCTTCCGATTAAAGGAGAGGGGTTAGGATAGATACAGTAAATCAAAGAGCACTGCAATCTCCAAACGGTTGGCCGTGACCGCCGGTGTATTATCCCATACGGTGGAAAAACCCGCAAAACTTCTCAGAAGCCTGATGTAGCTTACGATATATTTACTGCGTGCAGTTGTAATCAAAATGAGTCCTCAACGTCTTACACACTGCACCCTCATCATCATCATAGATAGCAGCACATCAGTGGTTCACACCGATGCTTAACTGCCACACAACCATGAAGAAGAAACAAACCCTGTTTAGGAAAAAAAAGGGAGAGGGTAGGGGACCTAACCTCTAAAAATAGCTACGTCTACATTCAAACAGACAACATCAAGTGAGTCAGGCTTGTGAATCAGAGACTCAATCTGGGGCACGGGCATGGACAAAAGACGTTGTCCGCTGAGACATGGAGTGTGCATGTGCTGTTAGATCCATGAGGCACCGAAACGCCGCATCACACTGATCGCCATGGAATTAAGCCGCTGTGGCATCGATGTCGCAGCCTCGAGTGAAATTAGGCTTGCACATCAAAGTTAACTCCGAGAAGCGGATGCTGAGTACACATTACATTGGATAGATTGTTTGCCGATTGGCGCTTCAGACCACGGTGTCCGCTTCACAGTCGATCACTGCATCAAGTCTTTGACGATTGGCGAACCACGCAGCGTCAGCCGTAGAGCCATGTCCACGTGCATGCTACTCGATCGAGGTAAATCTGCCACATTTCGTAATGATTACTGTAAAACTGTGTGTCACACCAATTACACAAAGCACCAGTTTTATAATCAGCTGTCAGCCACAATCCGTCTGACACCAGTGAGTGACTGACTGTTTGTTCTGGGTAACTTCGACGCGCGAGTTGGACGTGACTCAAAAACCTGGCACAGAGTCTTCGGATCCCACGACACTGTTGTAGTCATCAAGAACGGTGGTCGTCTGACCACCTGTGAGCTATTCGCCGGTGGGCTATCACAAACAACATCCCAACTGGATGCTAGTGATATCACGTCATGGACTCACCCACAAAGCGCTCAATACCTGTTGCTTGATTACGTGATCGTGTGACAACCTGAGATTTGCGAAGTGCGTATCACGCAAGTGGTACGACGGACTGAATGTGGAACAGATCGTAGACTGGTCAGGACCAAACTGTTTGCTCACGTCCACAGGCGTGTTTATTGTAGATCATCTGGGTAGCGGTAGAAACTGGATGCTAAACGATTGTGGAACTCAAAGACGAGGACGACATTTCAATGTGCAGTTGCCGTTTGTCTGAAAGACGCTTCTGTATTTACTGCCCCTGAATTTATGTAACAACATCTCGAGGAGCAGTTTACGGCAGCAGCCAACGAGTCAATAGTTAACCAGCGTCAGAAACAACTCAGTTGATTCGACGACAACGATACAGTTATCTCCAACTTGATAGGAGGAAAATGAAGCGCCCGTTACTTCCACAACTTACTTACGTATTCATGCCAAAACAGCCACGTTGTTATATATATATATATATATAGCATATAAAAACTACGAGAAGTGGCATATATGCTACAGTATGTCAGGGAAAAGTAGTGTGGAGTGGTAAAGAAGAAAAATTTGCAATGATGCACAGAAAAACTCGCAACAAAAGCGCCATTGTCCTTTGGCCCCTAGTCAGGAAGCCAAGAGCGCTCTACAAAAGCAAAGTGAGTGCCTTCATACCCCGAACCTAAGGCATGCACTTATTATCGGGCTACCGCTTCGCGTCTAATTCACCACTCACAAATCAGGCACGGTATGACAGGCAGCCAGTTGGCATTCGTGGGATGTGGCCAAGCTAACAGAAGCTTGTGAGCCGAAATCAGTACGCTTAAGGGTCGATAGAACTTATCTTACGATGGTCGGAAACTGTTACTCCTTGAACATCCTCCACGTGAGTCGACCAGGTTTCGGAGCCGTACAACAGAGCTACCTTTGCGGTGGCATTGTACATTCGGCCTTTCACAGATAAACTGAGATCACGCCTACGCCACAGATGGTATAAGCTGGCAACTGCCATCCGAGCCTTTGCCACGTGACTTGTGATCTCATCAGACTTTCCACCCGCGCTGATACAGCTCCCAAGGTAAATAAACTTTCTAACTAGTTCAACTGCGCACTGTCAAGGGTAACAGCAAGCACAGAATCTTTCCAATCCAACAACAGCACCTTGCACTTAGTAGATGCACAGGCCATACGAAACCTAAGAACTAATATGTCTACGATGTTCTGGGTTCCCTGTGATCTGTCATCTATTAGGGCGATATCGTTTGCATACTCCATGTCGAAGTCGGGTGTCTGGGAGTAATTCCACATCATCATATCCGCAGTCTGTAAAAGCACATTCTAGGAACTCGGTTACTGTAAAGTTGATTAGGAAGAGGGAGGATAGACAAGCGTTTCGCAGCTCACTTGAGATGCTAAAGTTCGGCGATACGCTGCCATAAG
Organism: Paragonimus skrjabini miyazakii; assembly: GCA_014338405.1. Lineage (NCBI taxonomy): Eukaryota > Metazoa > Platyhelminthes > Trematoda > Plagiorchiida > Troglotrematidae > Paragonimus > Paragonimus skrjabini miyazakii. The sequence goes on from JTDE01022309.1 coordinate 24,708, forward strand.
CCTTAAACCTGCCCGAGGTCCGACGGTGAATTGCTTTCAGGACGTTCACATACTCCTCATACACCCTTCCTCGTTAGACAATCCTAGAGTGCAGCTCTGTCAACCGAATTGAAGACCCCTCTGATATCCAAAAAGATAACAGTTGGCTTTCTATATGAATAGCGGAGTCCAAGCATCGGAAGAATTATGAAGATTTGGTCAGTGCAACCACGGCCAGGGCAAAACCCAGCTTGCTCCTCACGGATATGTTTCTCGCGCTCTTCGCCTAACCTAAGAAATACACTGGCTGCGAACAACATTGACGCAATAGGAATTAGCCTAATCCCTCTGTGATTTGCACATGAAGTCTGTGAACCCTTTCCGAAAGTTAAGACGATGTTAGCCAAACTCCAGTTACTTGGAACAACTTCACTGATTCAGAGTTTCTGCAGCAGAGCCGTCAGCTATTTAACTAAAGCCGTGCCCCCATCCACAACAAGGGCAGGAGGGAATTCGTCTTGACCTGCTGCCTTGTGATGATTCAGAAACTTGACCTCGGGTGAGACTTCTGTTTCCGAGGGTGGATAAACATAAACAGACCAATGAGTATAGGTAGAGCCCAAAGACGTAATCAGTGGCGCGGGTGGCCAATTAAATTGCTGTTGGAAGTACTTAGTCCAGCATCTGAAGCGTCGTTGCAGGTTGGGATTAGGCTCACCATTGGCTTCGCACACATCTGGCTTCCTGCTACCAGTTGTTCTGATGAGATGGAAAGGTTTCCGAGGTCGCTGGCTAACAACGGCTTATTTTATCTTAATAACGCGATTCGTCCATAGCTCCTTTCGGAGCTCTGAACGAACAGCCTTGCGGGTCAGTTTGTATCCACTGCCGGTAAGCATCGAGAAGTCCTAGTGATTGCATGGAGACCCAGCAGTTGGCGGCTGAACGACTAGCAGTACGACACGAGGCGGTACCGCAATTATGCAAAGCACGCCGTATATTTACCCAAAGTGCTTCAATGTTGTCCGATCAGTGGGGACCTAGACTAGAGGCAGGTGCACACTGTTAAGCGCTTATAGGTAGTTCAGGTACATCAATTTGTGGTTGACGATGAAGTGATTTTTCACCAAAACGCAAAGTGGACTTGGCAGACAACTGTATGGCTGGAAACCATGCAGATGCTTCTGATTGACTTGCAACCTTAGAACCAGACACGCCACAGATAGATGACAGCCATGTGGTCAACATGTGTCCACAATTGACTCCAGCGATGTAAGTCGCCAGTGGCCCACTGACGCCTAGAACGTCGAAAATTTGTACTTGTCAGAAACAGACCTTTATAAAAACAAAGCTGCAGTAAACGTCCACCGTTGTCCGTTCGGCAAGTACCGTAAAAGTGCAGGCCACCTAAGTGACGCTTGTCAGCGTTTAGCCTGCCTACTTGAGCATTCAAATCTGCAGCCGGTACTGCAACGTCCGTGCGTCACGCGGTGTGTTGAAAGTTAGTGAGCTGGTGATAAAAATCATCTCTGATTACGTTTGACTACAGCCCTATGTCGCAACAACAAACAGACAGCGTTTGTGATGGGCGCGTTTCGAAGTTCTGACCGTATTTTCGAGTCTGACGGTGCAAAGTCGGCTGTTGATTGGAATCCAGTCAAGCAGTGCTACCTTTGCGTATGCGCTTAGGGTAGTTCTTACACCGGCTTAGCTAGTGGCTTAATCCGCAGTATCTCCAGAAACGCGCGCACGGTGGAGCGGTTGACGGAGAATGGAGATGTAGCAATGAGCTTGAATCCTTAAACCGAGTTTCAGCAAGACAACGTATGTCGCTGGTAAGGGTCTCCAAAGTGCGTGCAAGAGCTGCTTGCTGACCTATTTGCATACGTGTTCAAACACTAAGGGTGGCAAGCTCAAATGGTGTTCCGGGGATGCGTAGGGGTTACATCCTTCAGGAAAAGAAACCTTAATGTTTAGCACACTATCAACCTGGCCACGACTTACGTCATGAACAGCAATTGAAGCAAGCTCCTGATGGGTATCTGAAGGCGATATTGGAGAGTCACTAAGTAGTTACTTAACAGGAGGTGAAGATGAGAAAAACTACTTTGGTGCTGTAGAATGTGACATAGGATCAAAGCGGGTCCCCGACGCCTCGCCGAAAGTTACCATAGGAAGACAAGACAACACTCATAATGGTTATACGTTTATAAGTTCACAGATGTGGGAATATAATACTTCCCGATTGTCCAAACTGATGTTGAGTCCCACCCGGGGTCTTTGGTTTAGAAGAAACCTAATCCATAAAGCAGCAGGACGAAGCACAGAGTTCGCAGTCCATTGGAAACCGGTGACCAACAGTGATTCGGTTCATATGCCCTTCCGATAGCGTCCATCCATCCACGATACCCAATGCACTCTGCAACAGGTTACGCCAGAAGCATCACAGCAGCTCGAGGATTAACCTAGGAAGGCGGATCTGATGTGGTAGGTCTGTCCAGCTAAGGAGTTCATGATCGACAGGGCTGTTGAGACGCATACCTCCTGTTGCCGGGGGCTGATTCGGATCCTACGGTCTTTGAATGGGGTTAAGCCATTCAGGGTACCCTTGTGTACCCGTTGAAGCCGGTAATCAGCGAGGTGATTTGTACGCCTTCCTCAGAGGTTATGCATGGCTGACGGAGACTAGAGATGTTAGTACGCCATGCGAACAGCACGCCAGACGGACGGCATGTTGTCCGGAAGCCCATTTGCCCCCGTTGGGGCACGTGAAGCACTTTTGTGGTGGCCTAACACACGCCATGTTGTAGTACCGTCAAACAGCTTATGTGGCATTTTATAGGAGACTCGGCTGCCAATCGTGAATTCGCCACGCCTTGATAGCACTACCGCTGACTGTCCGCGACTGCTTATTCGTCTGGACAAGCCCGCTTATTTTGCAGCTGGTCCCCGCGTGGAAGGCTGTTCTCCAATCCGTAGGCTGGGTATGTGCTCGGTGACGTTCAGCTAGCCCACCCGTTTACCCGGATACCCGGGAAACAACCACGTTCCGAATTGATCGCTGACAACTTGCAGAACTTGCGGAATCAAGGACATTTCTACATTCGTTTGCTTCATCAGAAGTTTGTGCAGACTCTGGAACAAAAAGCAGTACTTGAGAACGTTTGATTTTAGCAGGATGGCGTGGCACCACACATTAGGCCCAATGTGTGAGAATTTCTAGATGAATCATTCGGGCTTCCCTGCCTCGAACGCGGTGGACCACGGACTAACTCCTAAGAGTTAGCACAGAATTTTCTTCGGTCGGAAGAACTCAAGCACAGAGTTGTTATGGAAACTAAATTCTTCCTATTCCATCTCGCCTCCTTCCTCGAGGAAACGATTTTGTCCAATTAGAATGAACGGAAATTCCAGGAAGAATCTAGCTCAGCCACGCTCATTGGCTGCTCAAGGACTTTTATTGACTGCCCTTCAATCTTCTGATTCGAGAATATTTGTAAGTCACTATGCACTATACAAATATTTTTTTCCCCTGTCACACACGTTTTGGAGCAGAACAAAGTGACTTTCAGCAGTCGTCGTTTGATATGACTTGGAAGCAGTTAACGAGGACAGGCGCGTTATTCTCGCTTAAGCAGTCCAGTAAACTTGGTGTTGAGTTTCTTCCGGGTGCTAGATTGACCGATCTGGAGTATGCGGATGACACTGCCTTACTTAGCCCCTCAGCTTAGACCATGCTGAACAGATTGAGTGACCGGGCTGATTTGTATTGAATGCGGTTGGCACCTTCAAAGTGTAAAGTGTTGCTTTAAGACTGGGGCATTTCCACTCCTACTTTTTTCATTGCAGGTAATACGGTTGACACGGTGGACAGTTTCACATTTGTGGGTAGCACTATCTCGTCAGCTTGTAATATTGCTGATGAGATATCAACGAGGATAGCAAAGGCACTAGTTGCTTTTCCCAAACGGTGTCATCTATGGTGTCGAAACGACGTTGGGTTGTCGCTGAAGTGAAGGATATATAATGCCTGTGTGCGTTCCATTTTGCTGTATGATTCGGAAACGTGACCTGTTCACAAGGAAGACATCAACAGGCTTGCTGTGTTTGACGATGGTTGTCTCCGCGAATTGGCCCACATCAAGTGGACTGATCGCGTGAGCAATGTGGCAGTTCGCCGACGCGTATTCAGGAACGCTCGGGATGCGCGATCAATTGGTCAACTAATCGCGGTACACAGCTTGCGATGGTTGGGTCACGTACTCCGTATGTCATCTGATTGTTTACCGTACCGGGCATTATATACTGAAGCCACCAACGGTTGAGTAGAACCGCGTGGTGGTCAAGTAACAACGTGGTCACGAAATATGAAGACCCTGACTGCATCATTGAGCA
>JTDE01022309.1:29181-55423 GCA_014338405.1 Paragonimus skrjabini miyazakii
GATCACTCAAACCGCTGGTTAGAGACGCTATCCGAGATGGCGGTGTGTCGCAATCAATGGCGTACCTGTATCCATACCATTTTTGGTTCTTCCGCTTACTCTTTAATTAATTTCCAACGCTTTAAGTAACGTTTTCTTGTGGGATATTCCACTTCACTTGAGGTGAGCGTTGGTCCGAGCCACCTTACCTTTTGATCAGGTTCATGGCTGTTATGATGATGATGCTTCCCTTATTTTAAGCTGGAAAATCGGAATTCTGGCAAACGCATTCCTAATCCACAATCGGCTCATCGTAGGTTTTCAGGGGTTTACAACAAAGGTCCATAAGGAATGTTGGCAAACACTAAAAGAACCTACAATGTCTGTGATTTTACAATACAGTGCAACCACCGAAGTTGCTTTGCAACGCGGAATGTCATTATGCTGAAGAACGACTCTGTGGAAGAAAATCTACGCATGACACTTGTGAATAGGTGGTTTATATACTAAGACACTGTATTTGCGTAACAGTAGCGTTACTTACAGGCAGAACAGCATATCTTTAGTGATAATCGGTGTGTCCGTATTGTTAGTACACTCGGTCAGCTCTGACTGAAGTACGCCGTCTGCATAAACCACACTGCCAAGTACCATCTCACTAACGTAATGTTTCGTTGTGTTGTGAAATCTTACATAGTGAGTTCCACAGAGCAAACTGTCTTTTTACTTTATTCAATCTGGACAGTGAAGGTGAATGTACGTCAATTTGACGGTAATCAGTAATATCTACAGACTACGCATGGGTTCATGTGTAGAGTAAAAAAATGGTTCCAGTATCGGGAATTATGTCTGCAGAAACGACACATCCTCCTAATCACGACTGACCAGTGTTATCTGGTTCCAGCATGACAGTTCGTCTAATCCAACTTGCACACGGCACTATTCAGGAAAAGCCGGGTTGGCAGAACACAAAGCGTCTCAATATAGATGAAACTTTTGAACTAGCCGTTCCCGTCTATCTGGGAGGCGCAACAAGTTGCTTCCACCGCTGCACCAAGTTATATTTAAATTGACATGAATTAAAGTTGGCTCAATAACGAAACCATAAAATTGATAAATGCATGCGCTGCTTGGCGATTTGGCAGCAGATTACAAGTAGTGTGGTAAGCCTAAAAACATAACACGGCATGTTTCAACTTCTACGGAAAACCTGTTGGTTCTTAGTCAATCTTTTACTTATATGCGAATCTGTCACGCTAATGAATGCAGCTTTTTGTTGTGTATTGTATGGCAAAAGAATTATCATGATAGCACACTTCGTTAGGAACGTATCGCATTTTTGGTTTGTCCATTTGCACTCATTGGTGTATGCTGGTTCCCAGCTCTGCGTCGCCGATAAAGCGTTGACACAATTACTGAGACGTTTGTCAACGGTCAGATATTATCGATAGTGGACCGTGTTAGCCAAAAAACACCGAGACGACGGAACCGAGCGATTTGATTTGAAATGCGCGTACATCCGTGTGTCGGCTAGCATGGCAATGGTTGCAGCGTTGTGTTCAATCTATTTGCTAACCCGATTTGGTTAGGAGGTGGGTTTTTGGCTAAGCCTTTCAGTTGGAAATCCCATGAAATGGTTTTTGCACCAAATTTCATAATCCCGGTACACAAGTAGGCGGTGGTTACCATAGGGAGTCGATCATTAAGTCAATTCGTGTTCATCACATTTCTCACGTTTTTCTTATTTTCGGACCACTTTTGCTTATTTGTTTTAACCGCTGTGTTTTGTTGTCATCCACCGTTTGATTTGTCCTTTCCATTATGATGATGATTATATTTCCGAAGAAGTTTGCAGCTCGCTGGGTGATCGGTTTCCCGTTTGCACCTTCTAGACCACAAACGCTTACCTTTAGGCTTGGATTGTCTAACATTATCCAACCCATATCTGTCCAGTTGATTACGTGGTAACATTTCCAAAATGTATGACTGTCATTCGATCGTTATACTTAATTTCCTTGCGTAACATTGTGCATGTGACTGTTGTACGGCGTTTGTTTAGCGTCCTGAACTGTGCGAATGCAGCTTCATTTATAATATATCCTCCTTTTCAACACCTACCTAAAGCTATTGTTGATCGGAGTCAGATAGGTCTCCCTGACCTGAAGTTATAATGCACTTGTTTGACCTAATCGTGATGTAAATTTCAAGATACAGACTGGATGTTCACAGAGGATTTTTTATATCGTGCATTTTGCCAGTAGTCCCGAAATCCATTCCCTCGGAAAGATGACTGATCCTTAGTCGTCACGAATCACAATTATTTGAGTGAGCCCACCGAACTTATCGGAATTGACAAGTTGAAAAGAGGAATATTGTCATTTGTAGTAGTAAGCCGTATGGTTATCGACTTTGAAGAGCACCACTTACTTGAATAAAACCAACTACCATGCAGATGAACATTTTGGTGTTTTATCCGAATAAGATTGACCTCCACTGGAACCCAAAGTGTCTCAAAACCCAGGTTAATGTTTGGGTTCATTGTTCTCGTAAGTGTCATGGCATAGCCACTGTACAAAATTTCGTTATTGACCTGTTAGTCTATTAAGTGAGATGCTGTGATATTCAGTTGGGAACACGTTTATTCCGAGTGTATAAAGTGCATCAGGGTACTGTGTACATGACCTTTCTGAATAGAAACAAAGTATACTTCTACTACTACTGACTTGACTCCCAGTTACTTTTTTTTTCTCCTGTGTGTAAAAGTTGTTAACTTGGACTCGTTTAAAACGCTCATCGATACAACGCACACCAGAGAATCAGACTCAAAACGTGCGATCGATCACTGTTCATGAAGAAAGGAGGTGCAACGGCTAAAGAAAGTGTCTTTTGTAATCTCAACGCTGTCAAAATTTTCCACAAGTTGTTGCTTTTCATTGTTCGGTTACGGGGCGTGTACAATAATGTTATATCCATTCATCTGGTTGAGGTAATACACAGTGTTTATGGTCGGATCTATTTTTCTGATGTTAACGCTGTGTACTTGGTCCTTTGTTTCAAGGAAACCCTGGCGCTTTCAAAGGAAACGTCATTGAGTTCGAAAAGGACGATGACACTAACTTCCATATGGATTTCATCACTGCGGCCAGTAACTTACGGGCTGCCTGTTACGATATTCAACCAGCGGACCGATTAAAGAGCAAGTTGATTGCGGGCAAAATAATTCCAGCTATCGCAACTACCACTAGCATTGTCGCTGGTCTCGTTTGTTTAGAACTGTACAAGGTAAGCCTATCCACGTTAGCTGGTGCGTGCCGTTTTACTGACTGTTTAACTAGTATCAAGCAGATTTGTTTCGTTTATCAACGTTGTGACCTGATTTTATGGGAACGCAAAAACACGCCATTGTGTATTTTGCTGTTTGACATGTAGGCTCTAAAAGTATTCCAGATTGATGTTGTCCAATGGGAAACGACAATTTTGCTGTATTTATTTATGCACCTAAGTTCGTTAACTGTGTATATTTGTGATGATCAGATAAGGAGTTACCGAAGACACTTGTTCGTCACATTGTTCATCTTGTGACTCAAGGGTCATTTCACTGGGTTGGCCATTTCGCTCGTTTTGTCTTCCTTGTCAGCAGTATCTCAGTGATAGGCACTATTGGCTGATTGCCATAGAACCGCGGGAACAAAGCTATGGAACGATGGTAGTTTAGAAGTAAAAGAAGAGAGTATAATGTGTCTTCATTACTGACAATCGGGCGTTTAACTTTATCTATTAGCTATCGGACTGTCTACACTTTCACCATCACCCCTCGCCGTATGTCAGTGACTTGCCAATGGTTAACTGCCATATGGCCATGTTGCAAATGTACATAGGGCAGCATCTGTGTGGCAACTTTCGTGTTTCACAGACTTACAGATCGCTCATTTATGCATTGACATTGACACCACTGAACGGGACTGGATGCCGTCTCCGCTAATGACTACAATGGTAGACTACATGGATCATTAAGATATTAACCTGGGAGTCGAACGTGCTTCATTTTGACTAACCTACTAGTTGCTACCTTCACTTCGCTACGTTACACTGTCGTTTCCCATCTCGTCGATCAGCTACGGCATCGACAATGGGTTTTGTACCTGATACCTATTTTTCTGTTTGCTTACTACCCATCCAATTTTGTGTTATGTTCAAATGTCTCCCGATCAGCTGGTTCAGGGCCACAAGGATCTTTCCCTGTACAAGAACGCTTTCTTCGATCTCGCCTCCTCATTTATGACGTTCTTTGAACCGCTACCACCTGTAAAATCAAAATATTACGACACGGAGTTCACGCTTTGGGATCGATTTGAGGTGGTTGGTCCAATGACACTTCGTGAATTTATTGATCACTTCAAGGTAACATACATTCTACTCACATAATGCCGTTTAAACAGAACAAGTACAATTTGGAGTTGACAATGCTGTCGCAAGATGTATCAATGCTCTATGCATTTTTCATGCCAGAAGCTAAAAGAAAAGAACGATTAGCCATGCCGTAAGTACTTATTTGGATTTTGCCGTTTCCTCGGTTTATTTAACCATTCCATTCTGTGAAGCTGATTGGTTGCGTCACAATCCTTGAATTTGAAGTTGGTCGACAGTTTAGTTGACTTATGTGTTGGAAAACTGCAGACTGCATATTCACATCCAAACACCTGTGTTCAACATAACCGAGATTAATTTTTCTAGTACAGAGCCTACAGATTCGATATCGTCTCATGCCACAAAAAATATGTAGACTCCCAACATATCCCGGATAACGCTGTGACGAACAACAGATCTCACAATCCTTCAACTGTTAATTGCAATTTCCAGTCTTGTCCGCTAGTTCCCGTAGTTGTTTACTGATTCCATGCCCAAAGGCTGGTATGCCCACATCAAACTTTTGGATTGAGTGTTGTTTCTACGTTACTAGTGTTGTTCGTATATTTTCGCACGTGTTTCCTGTTTTTCTTTCACAGACTTCATCAGTTAATCGAAACAATTAGCAAAAAACGCATTCCACCTCATGTGAAGGCTTTGGTCTTCGACCTCTGTTGTAGCAATGCGGATGGTGAAGACGTCGATGTGCCTTATGTTCGCTATCTTCTATAGTCCATGATGAGCCGAACTCGGATCGTTTGACCGTCAAGTCTCCGCCACAAACGTTTCGCCTGCACCAGACTGTTGTCACTTTCCCAAGGAACCGATAAATTTCTTTCCAAGAAGACATCGTTTTAATTCTGTTTCTACCTATATTCCTGCACAAACTGTGTCAAACGGAAACGTTTTCCCTCCAGACCGTTGAGAGTGATGCTCGAATGTCTTTGTCATCTACCCGAAGCGCGCATATCCCGTATTCAAAATTCCAAGCTCGCCCATTTTCATGTTCTGTCGACCATTTAACTTGTTCGTTTCTGCTTGTTGGGGATCAGTTGTATTGGTTTACCGACATTTATTTCCTGGGATAGCTTTGTCACTATATTTCTGGCGCGTTCATGGAACTAAAACAGTTCTTGGTGATTATTGGGGAATCTGGTTAACTTAAAGTTGGACATCACTCATTTAGTCACAGTCTTCCCATTCAGATAGGCGTTCCAGACAGGCAATTACTGTGTTTCTTGTCGGGACGACGGAACAATTTGATCATTACCCACAAGCGAAGGTGGTTGAACGCTCATATATGATCATTCGGTCGGGTTCACTGTGACTTCAATGGCGCAGTGGTCAGCACGGTTGTTTTATGACAAAGTGGTCGGAGTTCTGATCTCGATCTTAGCTACATACGAGCTCTAACAGGATCGAAACTCGTGTGTAGTGCTTTTTTTTCGAAAGAGGCTGACTAAAAGGTCCGTCTGAATGCGAAGACAGCGGTCAGTTATGAGTGGTGTTCAATTTGGTATAACACAGTTCTGGTAGGATTGGAGTTGTGTTTATGTCGGCGAGCACGTTCATAATCAGGTCAGTAAAGCGCCGAAATTTACTGTCTTTAGACGTGATGGCCGGACTTGTGTGCTGTTTTGATTCGGCGGGCTATACTGACAATGAATTCGGTCATTCCAAATGCAACCTTGTCATATAGGTCAGTGAAGAGCAGTCAGATGAAAAACAATTACACTCAAGATTATATGTCGCACTACTGACAGCGTTGGAGTGCTCGCGTAGTGATGAGGCATGATCCTATGGACATACAGCAGAACTATTTTTATAGTTGCGGCACTGCTGTCTTCCGTATCAGGAAGAAGGGGGTTAGAAAAGGTACCCTCAAACAAAGAGCACTCTGAACGCCCAACGGTTGACCGTAACCGCCAACGTATTATGTAATACGGTGGTAAAACATCCGGTATCCCCCAAAAGCTTGGTGTAACTTCGCACACATTCACTGCGCGAACCAGTGTTCGAAATCAGACAATAATGACATTTAATGCGCCACCAGGCTAGACAAGCCGGAAGTTATCGTTCTCTCAACAGTGACAATCACCTGTTACGCCTTTCTTCAACTATTTGATCGCCCAAGTTTTTTGCCTTCCTTGTGCCTTCGGGCCACAATTGTTTTCTGAAGCCAAGACAACTGGTAAACAATGGCGCCTTCAATGTCCGCACTCTTCGGCAAGTTACTCTGGCAAGTACCCTCTCAAGTCTGGAGCTTGATGTGCGCTGCCTGTCGGAGACGCGAGTCTACGATTCTAGCACCGTTATCCACTTGAGCTCAAATCCAGATAACTGCCGATCCAAACGCTTCTCTCTTAGGGCTTGTGGTAACGCCAAAGTTGGAGTGGGAATCGCACTGAATTGCGGAGTAGAGCAGTGTTTACTTGATTGGATCCCGGCGAACAGTCGCTTGTGCGCCGTCAGATTCAATACATCGGTTAGAGTTTGTCGATACAAATCAGAAAAATGCTGTTTTCGTTACGTCCGCATATGTTCCGATGGACAGCTGTTCGGATGCGTTCTATGACGCCCTCGTTGACCTTCTGAGGCAGACTAAACTTTCAGAAATCATCATTCTAGCGAGCGATTTGAATGCTCAGCTTGGTCGTCTTTCTCCAGAAGAGAAGCGGCTAGGAAGTGTTAGGTGTCCGGATACAACGCAGTGGAAATTGTGGGAGACAGCTTCAGCTGTGCACATTCCACAATCCCAATATATTTCGAGCACCGCGTTCCAACACAGGAAGAGGCACTGTGCTATATGGAAACCTCTGTGTGCTTCTCAGCCGTGGACACATTTGGATCACATGGCAGTCAGTTACAGGTGACACCACTCTGTTAAGGACTGTCGTGCCTTTTGGAGCAACCCCTGGACTCGGACCATGCTGTTGTCCGTGCCCATTTCGTTTTGTCACTTGCACAGAGGACCTACGCTCGTAAAGGTAAAGTTCTTAACTGGCATTCGAGCGATGAGAGTGTGTGTAGGGCGCTTACCAGGAGACGTTGGTGAACAAGTTGCCCAGTTCGAGTCAGATGAAGGCTCGCAACGAACACTGGGAACAAATTTCCATAGCTATGAAAGCATCTTGTTAAGAGGTATGTCCCGAAGGAGCTGTTCAGTTGCGACAGAACTGGATTTTCATCACGTCGAACAAGCGTCGCTCGATCCCACCTGGTTCTGAATATGATGACGACCGTCGATAACTTAAACGCAAGCTGGCTAAAAGCTTGCGCAAAGACCGTGAGCACTGCTTGGTCGAACAATCGAAAGAGATTGAAAGAGTTTTTTTATCTGGGACTAGCAGAAGGCTTTCTTCCCTGATCCATGGTTGTACTTGTCGTCGAGTCGGTGTAAGTGAGACCATATGTGAAAAAGTTGGTTCACTTATTACCAGTCAATCGCGCTGACTTGACAGGTGGGCTGAACATTTTGAAGAGCAGTTCGGTTGGCCTCAACCACATCATGTGGACGATGGGACCCGAATAGTCAGTTATTACATTCCAGACAGTCCTCCGTCGGAAGTGCAAGTGGTCCTGGAGCTCAAATTATTGAGGCGTAGTAAGGCTCCTGGACCAGACCTCCTCTGTCCTCTTTTCAAGGATGATGGAGAAAGGTTGATATCAGAACTGACAAAACTTCTGCATACGGTCTGGGAGACGGAAGAGGTACCTCGTGATTGTGGTTATAAACAGTCATTCCCGTTTTCAAAAAGGGGACCCGAAGTCAATGTGACAACCACAGAGGTATCAGTTTGGTGTCTGTTGCGTCCAAGTTACTCACTGGTTTCATTTTACGTCGACTTAGTAAGCCCACAGAAAACCAGATACGCGAAGAACAGGCAGGATTCCGATCCGGCCGAGGCTGCGTTGATCATATTTTTATCTTGCGACGGATCTTGGAACATCGGCAATCTTATGGTCAGGCTCATGGCTGTTATGATGATGATGAAGGTGCATTCTTCGACGCCGATCATTTACTGTTGAAGCAAACACTTAGCCTGAGTAACATATCAAGCAGATTTGGTGTCTTTATGGTTAAACCATAGGAACGATTAACTGAATGTGTGGGCGTCGTTTATAGCATATCTGCGTGCCCCACAAACAGTAGATCAAATACTGTCGAGAACGCCTTATTAGACGTGCTCCTTGAGCTTCTGAGACGAACTGAGCATGCGAGTTTCCTTGTGCTCATTAGAAATCTAGCTGCAAAACTTGGTTATCCTACTTCAGAAGAGAAGCGGTGTGGTTGTACGCTCCGTAACTAGGGACGATGGATTGCTGATCGTGATCGACTGCTACGCTTATGAGCGTTCCACTCATCCTACATATGAGTTGCGCAAGAACACATCCCACAGAGATCGTCTCATGCAACATAGCCATAAAAACAAATTAATCTAATCTCTGTCATTTACCAGTGACACCGCTTTGTTAAAGGTTGTCTTTTGTTTTGAAATAAGCAACCTGATTCAGACTAAGCCGTTTATTTCCGATTTGCTTCATCGTTTACCTAGAAACTATCCACTAACAAACAACATAACCCATGGAAAATTGGTCAACTGTGTGTATGAAACGCTTATCAATCAACCTGTTAACATCGTAATGGTGGAATGATCTAAACAAACGCAGCAACGGAATCGATATAGTGATCAAATGTTGGAATCCTAATATGTTGGTCAACTTCCGGATCAATGAAGGGATAGTTGATTCGATAATGCTATTGATTGTTAACCCGATTTTTCGACTTGGTCAGTTTATAATGGTTTTTGCATAACTTGCTGAAGGATACGGAAGCACGTTCCAGCGGAGTACAATCATAATTTTGCTTATCTTTACTTTCTGTATAAGGGGGATTGGTGAAAACGATGTATTCACGCTTACTACTATGGTTCTGAATGAGTTTCAAATGGATGGGGGTTGATCGGATCCATGATTGGGATTCATTGACCAATCCCAATGGGAGTGCGTGTGAATATATAAAAGTGGCTATTTCGATTATTGCTGCTATTTTAACGCAAATCCTTTTGAAGATGATGACTGCCTTCATTCTGTTGGTTAATTTCTGAGTATTATAACCTTTCAGTGCGTCAACCTGCATAAAGAGACTACCATCTTTCAAGGTAGTTCTTATATTCTCCTTCCTTTGGAAATTCCTCTTGACGTTCGAGTAATGCCTTCGATACCTCATCCAGAGATTTACATGAATTATCTTTTACAAAAGTGTGCACCTGTGTCTCATCTTTGATATTTTGCTTAGTTCTCCTATGTTGAATTGATATCAACACCAATCGTTATTATTCTGTGTGTAGTGGATAAGTAGTGAAGGTTCGGGGACTTCAGAACTGAACACCACCCACACTTGGTCGCAGCTTTTGCATTCAGATAAGCCTTTCGGCTAGCCCACTTCGTAAGGAAGTACTAGACTCGAGTAGTGGATAAGTCTACTGTTGTAACTCGGGATGTTGTATTTTGTTTGATCCTATACTCACTGTGGTCAGTTTAATAAGCCTTTACGGCAAGATTGCTTTACTTAAACAATGTACCTGTACTAAAATGATAAAACGCAATGCTATACGACTGCTTGCTTATCACAGAAGTTAGCTGTCCCAGTTCGCAGCAGTTGGTATTGCGAATTAATTCAAGTCAATAATATGGTGTCTATATTTGGAGGGGTGAATTTTCAATTTTCAAACATCCTTCACTCTCGAGGAATGGCTAACGATCTACTGAGCGTGCATCACACAATAATGACCCTGGTAAAACTCGTCTGGCAAACGCCACAATCAGTATCGTTTGGAATAAACCACTGATTCACTTTTGTAGTCAATTCAAAACCAAGAAGATTGGATTTATGCAATAGTTGAGTTAAATGAGGGATATCAGAATAAAATTGACCTCAAGTGTGCACAGGTGGTTAGTTTTGTGGTTTGTGAAACATTTACTGAGTAACTTAACCGTTGCTTATCTTGAAATCCTTGCACATTTATTGATAACGGTTGGTAACAAATCGTCAGATCCGTTTGCTTTGTTAGAGTTTGATCAAACAAATGGGAAAAATGTTCTTTGTGGGAGCTGAAAATAATTCAAAAACTACCCCGTTGAAATTATGATTCATCAGATTGCCTGGAAACAGAGTGCAGCACCTCATGCTTTGCCAAATCTTCGTCATAAGCGAAAGTGGTTGAGCGTACACATGATAATTCGGTCATGCCTAACGTGAGGTCAATGGCGCAGTGGTAAATACGGTTGCCTCATAAACAGCATGTCCGTGGTTCAAGTCCCGGCAGTGGCGATGATATGCACTACTGACGAGCTCTAATGAAAGCGAAACTCGAGTCTAGTGCTTCTGCTGTTCGCAAGGGGCTGACTGGAAAGTCTATGGGGATGCGACAGCTGCGATCAATTGTGGGTGATGTTCAACTTGAAATTAACCAAATCCCCGACTACTCATCAGTAACATATTTTGTAGTCCACTACTTTGTGGACGCTGAACGAAACTAAATAATTCAGCTCACGTGACAGGTCTTGAAGTAGACTTTTCAAACAGACATCTGCTTTTAATAATGCGCCATCTCTAGGACTATTATACTGACACTTAGATGATATTTTGAGATGTGCATAAAGGCGCCTCATTTTGACAAAATTATTGTATAGCATCACAGTACACAGGAATTTGAATGATACACGTGCACTGCCTCCCTTTGTTATTGGTGAGTATTACCGTTCATGTATGAGAAAATATTCAATATGCTGCAACAGTCTCGATTTACTCTTTTCGAACATACTTTGTTTTAACTCGACATTTGTGTTTCGTTGATTTAAACTTAACACCACTGTCATAAAATCGGAATCCATCCAGACGTGTAGATGTTTTACAATAATGTAAAAGCGAAGTAATTGATTTTGAATACCAAGTAGTGTTTAAAGGACGCTTATGAATATCGTTAATAAATTCCATTTGGATCATTAAACCTGTCACGTTAACGTGTTTGGAATAAATTGATATAAAGTAAATTCTTAGAAAAGCACAGACAACAGTTTTTTAAACTAAGGTTAAACTGAGTACGTGAAACGTTCTTGTTCAAACGTGAAGTTGAGTAAAAAACATAGAAAGCTGATAATACATGGTTTTTAGCTCAAAGAACACTTCAGTGTAATTAACTTAGTACACACAATAGACTGCTCATGTGTGGACATGCATAGACAAACTGGGACAGCAAACAATACCACTATATCAGAGTTCATACAACATCGTCGAACAGAAGGCTTTGATGACGGTTGGCACGCAAAAGCTCAAAAGTGCACTATGCTCCCAGAGGACTCTTAATGCACTTGTCTCTATCACGGTAGCAATTGGAGTTGTGAATTCCGGTATTTCGACTTTTCTTGCCGTTTCAGTTGGCCTGCCTATGTTGCTATTTAAGGCGGTCTATGAGATTTAAAACGGCTTGATTTCAACGTCGGATTTGAGCGAATAGGTAAACGGCGCGGCCCGTTTCTACTAGCTAATCCCCATCCCCTACCGGTGGGCTAAATGGGTCGGGCAATTGAAAATGAGAGGAAACGAGTGTTTGAATTTTCAGGTGGACGTCGTTTATTACTTTCGTGAACTGTCCTGTACACACTATGCGTACAGATATGCGGCTGAATTAATCCGACAACTGTGAGTTATCCACTTATTAACCTTTTCATTTCAAGACGCACGTTAATCAGAATTATGTTCTTGCTAATTAGCAACCGGATTTTATGAAGACCAAGAAGTAGCTTGATAATTACGTCAGAACTAAGGTGATTTTCGCTCAAATCATTTGACGATAGAAATCAACGCCAAAAATTTGTACCATAACCCTCATCAACCTTCTGATATTCCAAAATGTGGCCAATGAGCTGAGCGCTCTGTTCTCTCCTTGCCAACACGAATTAACCGCCTGAACTTCACTCACTCGGACTGTTTTCGTCCTTTTTCAATCTGACCGGTCATTCAGGCTGGCTCAGTTGTGGACGTTGCGTATCATTTCTCTGTCATCAAGTTTATCACTTACGCACAATGCAGAGCTAACTTCCTAGGTGCAAAGTGTAAACAGACCAATTAGAGACAGTTGTGATGTAAAGTGATTGCGGTATGATCTGGCAAGTGACATGGCAGTAAAAAAAATGTGGTAGCCCAGCTATGACTTTTATCAGAGGCATACCAGTCAATCAGTCAGTCAGATAATCTCTCTGATGCACAAAGAACGGAAACAGCAGTGCAAATATGATACTGCTGAGCCTTATGTATTCGGCCCAAACAGCGGATGGTGCAGTAGATATACTCGCTTTGTAGTGACCATTATTGTTGAAATATGTCTTGCATATGTTGCTCTTTATGAGGAGGCACGATATTACTACTGTGCTGTTTGCCCTCAAGATAGGGTGTCCTAGTAACGGGCCTTTTACCAACGGAGAACGCCAACCAATCATTGATCGTAAAATACTTCGCTCGTACTGAAGCAGAAGTGGATCAAAATTTTCAAACAGGAGGATGTGTTCGACAGTTGGCCGAGTTTTAATGCCCTCTGTCATCCAGTTTGATTAATACACAACGTATAGTTTGGAAAAAGTAGGAAGAACAATAGAATTCGAAATGAATAGAAACGACAGTTGACCAGAACAACAACACTTCTAGTGTGTTATGCGACGCTGCGTAGCGTTTCTCTAACACTGACCCCCAAGGGTCTTAATGGCATTTTCGTTTAACCTCTATAAACAAGGTTTTTATGCGGGAAACACTAAATTAGAATACTGACTGTTAGTGCATTCGGTTTGACGGTTCGGAAATAACGCAGCTACTGAATTTTACGTCTTCTTGCAAATGATTTCCGAATGATCACTCTACTCCTTATTCATGGCTATTGCTCGGCGTGTGTACCCAAAACACCATCTGTTGCTCAAGGTCTATTGCCCGAGCATTTTCTACAGTCTTCAATTATGATACTAGCAGTTCTAACTGTAGAGAAATACATGTCATTAGGATTCGACTGAAACCATCGGTCAACTGCATTTCAACTGCTTACTAGAAACCAAACAGGTGCCACACAGGCTAGATTTCGAACAATGTCAAATAATCCCTTCATGTTTTACAGTCGACGATTAAAACTGTATGTGTCCACAAGCCTCAACCACGATTACTGTTCTGCAACTCTATATTCACTGATCGAGCCGTAGTCCAAACCGAACGCACTAGCATTCAATATCCTTGTACTCTACATCAATATCTCGAGGAATGACACAGTCTTCACAGAAAACGACATCGCAAAAGCATATTAGAAAACAGAAGCCAGAAACAGCGGATTGCACGTGTTATTTCATGAATGATTTTGTTGCATCTTATCAGGCACAAGGTTCAATGTTAGTGTTTATGTAGTAAATTCAGACAAGTTTAGTGAAAGCAGAGTACAACACCGCATATACGTGTACACAATGAAGTTGCTCATTCATGACGCCAGCTTCAGACCGACGACCGTGTCTTAGCAGAGAAGCGGTTGTTATCTGGGATCAAAAACAGCCGCAGTTTCAAGAATTGATTACATAAACGATTTTGAGAGCATTGCCCATGAAGACCCCACATCCAGTGACCAACTAGGGATGTGTGATGGAACAGATCCATTATTTGCGTTGTTCTGGTTGCGCAACACCAGTTATCCTGGCTTGCTTCATCTGATATTCAAGGCACGATGGTAGCCACTGGATTATTCGGTTGTACAACTGTCGTAGATGGCTTAGCGCCCACATTAAAACTTATATATACATTGATGTAGGGATTGGTGGCCGGTTGGTTGGATAAATCACCGCCACGAAGGCCGCGTACAATGTTCGAAAAACGGTTGGTTAGAGTTTTGACCTGATTTGTTCCATTACAACAGTACATTTGCAAACTTACTGTCAGGTGACAATCCGTTTAGGCACATCTACACATCCTGTCGCATGACGATCAGGCCTATTGTTTCTGTCGGTGAATGCATGGGAATAATCACTGGCCTGCAGCGTTGTTTGTGAAGGTTGTGGTTCATAGTGCACGACGTCTGAGAAGGATATTTTCCTGGCTCGATGAAACAAAGTACCAACCAGAGTACATCAGTATTTGACCGGCATAAAGCTGTTAGAGTTCATCTACCGACCAGTCCACGTAGTCTTTCTGTAGACACCTATTGATTGTGCCATCTGATAGAAATGTTATATCGGTGTTCTGGTGGCCAGTAGTTCAATACATTTTATGTTGAATTTAAAGTGACATGTTTGGAAGCATTCTGTACAACACTGAGTGAACACCCCAACGCTACAGATTCATCCCTTAATGACAATTTGTGGATTCTCCCAAGGCGAGTAATAATGTTCAATAGGATGGGGCAGAATAAACTTCACGTTGTTACACCATCTATCTCTTGGCAGCCTTCTGTTCGAAACACAAATCTGGTGTTCAAAGTACATAAGAGAAGCCGTTGTTCTGGCTCAGTAGGAGGCAAACCGTATCTGTTTCTCAGTTATCCGTTTGATAATTATCTCCGTTAATTAATCCAGCGAAAAGTTTGTGAAAGGAGAATTAATATCCATAGTCACTAGATGACATCTGCTGACGCTCAGCCTCCATAACGACTTTACCACCTCAGCGGTAGTCTTTACAATGTTGTGGATTAATAATCATCGTACTGGTTTCAACAGCTCTGCTGCTCATTTTGAAAAGCAATGCGCGATGGAACTGATCAAAGGCATTATCTGTATTAATAATAGTTTTGCTTTAGAATTTCAATAGACCGTACATTTGCGACTTCTATGATCTGTGCAGTGTCATTAGTTTTTGTTAGGGCGCCCCACCCTGTGACCGTCCCAGGGTTTTGCATTTCCCCCATCGACAGACTATCTTTCAAAAAGCCTCTGAATTTCGTTAAGAGCCTCGTTCTCGAGGCCGCCTAGCTTATTAGCTGTTCGAGTCCGATTGAAATTCATTACTATCGAAAGGTATGCTTTTCATTTTAATGATATAGCCCTTTTAACTCATGACTACTACTCCAGAGCCTCTTGACTGGTTGCATTACGAACCTTCTTCCATTCGACCAAAGTGTTCTTAGGCCTGTATTATTACCATTCTGTTGTATGAATCACCACTAGAACGTCGTGTACCTTGAGAGACACGACGAAATTTGACAAACGACAAATCTTGCAGTCAGCTATAACAGACTTCCGTTTACAAACTCATTTAGGGGAAGCAGTTTCGTTCACGTGCAATGGTTTTGTTAGCACAAGCTGCCATAGATGTGATGACACACTAGTTCGCTTTGATTGCAGTCAGTAACTGATAAAAAGGAGCCTCCCGCAAAGTGTATCATCCAGTTGGTGTTGATTACGTAAGTTATTAAGATTGATTTCAAATGGTTTACCAGATGATATGCATTCAGAAAGCATTGTGCAATCGACGAGGCTGGTCAACGATTGAGTACGGCTCACTTGAGTGTTATGACACCTTGACCTGTCAACGTATGAAACTCATTTCAGAATTTACCTCGACTGTCCATCTCTTCCTGCGTTTGTTAGGCTTTCGCAAGTGAAACTGTATGGCGCAGTTTGGTGTTGTTTGAAATGGCATATTTAGCTGGAATCAATAAAGTCGAGATGTGACATAATTAATGGTTTTTACCCGTAAACTCTCAATGATTTATACTGCACAGCATAACCGCCTGGTGAGCGTATTGCTCACATCACCTCTTTCGAAGAATAGTTCCAGGGAATCTTTTACATTAGGTACACTGATCAATGTTTCCTATGTGACAAGTGCTTTCGACTACATCTTGCCAAATCTACACTATCCGGAATATCCGGTTCACGTGCTCTACGAACCGGTGTTCCGATGACACATTTTATCTCGAACAGGAAGAAAGCAAGTTAACTGTCGATATTTATTGGTCCACGTGTTTATGCGGCTAGATGATCTCGATAATGGATCATCTTCAAGGCCGAAGTTGAAACTCGTTTCAATCATGTGAAAAATCAAGTCTTATTTTCAGGTTTACTCTAGCAAATTGCCACAAGACCTCAAGATTTTTCTCCTGATTATATCCGTTCACCGAAATTTCATTGACATAACACCGACATATTACATTTTCAGATAAGATAATATTATGTTTTATAACCCGGACGGTTGCGTTTTACTTCAGTGTTATTGTAACGCTCTTTGTGTTACCAAATTAGGAACGCACTACTCCCTCAGACGGTCCATAATGCGCTTATCAACAGTAATGTGATTTTCTTTTTACTGATGAATGACCATCACTTCAACAAGAGCTTGGAATAGCTTAGTTTGCGTTGTCCAATAAGGAGCTCTAATCGTCTTCACACACATCGTAATCAAGGGAAAACCTTGAATACTTTGATGAATACTCGCAAAAAAAAACAATGTAAATGCAGAGTAAGGCACTGACACTCGTTTATGATGTCTCCATCAATCACATAACATGTAAGCCAAAAGGGTTTGTAGGTCACTGTAAACGGGTCGATACAGATTTTGACTGGTACGTCAAAGGTCATATGTTTATTTTATCAGTATCAGGGTCATTTTACAAGCAACGACTTGTGTACACAATATGGTGATCGATCACTATCGATTGTGTCTATTTCAATGAACTCTAATAAATGCGGGTTTGGACCACATTCTACAGTTTAGTTAACATGGCCGCACACTCACTACGATGATCAGTCACTGATAAGTATTCCGACTGCATCATTGAAACCTTTATCCATCTCAAAATTCACTCACTCAGTATTTATTCTGTGCATCAATTATGTCAGTCTTTTCCGTCACACAGGTTGTATAAACAATGTGGTGTGTGCAGTTTTATTGTTGAACAGTTTTAACAGAACTATCAAATACAGAACATGGTTGGTTGCATCCGTTTCGAATTAGCTTGTCATGATGACTGAAGCCACAGAATGCTTGCACACAACACTCATCACAAATGGCTTGCCATACCTTACTTGTGGTTCCACTCACACATCACGTATCCAGTGTAAACTCAATGCAACAAGACCAACAATCGTATAAATGGAAACGTCTGTGTCCAACCGGCCAGTACTGCCTAACCAGGTGACAGTGTAATAAAATATTCAGCTCACAGGAAGGAAACAATTAGAAAGACTCCAATGGTAAGATATCAAATGAGAAGAAAACTGCTGAAAACTCAAGGCAGAAGGTAGTTCAATAGGGAGTACTTATTATTGCACTCTGGATTATAGGCAGAAAATAATCAAAAATTAGTGGTTGGATCGAAAATATCATGATATTCAGCATACATTTAACCGACAGAGCTCCAGAAAACATTGGATAGAAGGCCACAGTGATCCAGGTTCACCTGCGCCCGATACACTCCTTCTCTCTTAGTTGACAGTGTACTATGTACATTGACGATCTACCAATCCGAGACGGCCAGCATAATAGCCGCCACATTCACCGTAACTTAATGTGACACCTATAGTTTCTTGCACACTTCAATTCACGGCTGCACAGCTGTTCACCGATCGTGTTCTTCTAGACCGTACAGTACAACGGTAAGATCTCTCAAGGTCTAGAACCAATACAACAGCGCGAAAGATTTACCTGGATAACATCCTGGTGTCTCGATTTTTGACCACCAAGATTCTTTTTACCTGTTTTCAGTTGCCCGTACAGCGATTGCTTTGGAATCTGTTCGTCGCCCATCCCACGGACGAGTTCTAGCCAAAAAAGCTTAGTGAAGATGAACACGGCTTCACTCCTGTTCATTTTCGCTCAACAGAGTAGCTCAGTGTTCACAACCAGCGAGTAATTAAGATGCGTCTTAGACATCAAACATGTAAACGACGCAGATTTTGCAAATCCCGTTGAAATGAGGTCCAAGTTTCACTACCAGACCGACGTAGACAGCATCACTGAACGATGGACAATCAGCTTGGTTTTCATCTTCGGACTGCAGTTTTTCCAGACACGTCGTGCAATATGTCCAAAAACAGCGCTAGCTTTCGCCCTACAAACTCGCAGCTCGCGGTTAACAGACAGATCTGTGGACGGATTGCTACCCAAGTAACAGAAGTCTGTGCAATCATCCACAATGTATCCACTGATGTGGAATCCAAGTGCAGGCGCAGCACCTTCACCCAGAGAAGGCGGAAGGAAAGAGAGTGTCAAACCTATGTTGTTTTCGAAGCCAAATCTGGTTGCCGCAGTTGTATAAACCGTGGTCTCTGGATGATATCTCTTTTTGATGTGTGCAAATGACGTATTCTTATCTGTAAACCAAAGCATGCGTATTGTCAAAGTACATGAATAACCTGGAGCATGAAAACATCAAAAATTAAGCAAGAAGTCATCCGTGCGGTATTCAGATTCGTCGTCGTCGTTATCTGTAGGGCAACTGTTGGCACGACAGTGAAGACTAAATTAATCGGATTAGGTCTAAGAAATAACCTCGTTTCAGGCCAATGACAATGTCAGAATCACCAGAGGACGATTAACAGGATTGCACCTTCGCCTTCATATATATATCAACATTGTGATTAAATTGACAAACTTATCTGGACGTCGAAACTTACCGTCCACAATACCTGGCGGCTTACGGACTCATAGGCTTTGGAGACGTCCACGAAGACGGCATACATGGGCTGATTGCGTTTCCGGTATCTCACCGGAATTTGCAGCAAATACTATGTCAATAATAAGACAACTCACCCGAAATCCACATAATTTCCCCAAAATATTGGCCTCCAAAACTTTCACATCAAGATGGTTCAGCAGAACTCTTGCTAACACCCATACAGCGCAGTTCAGCAATACAATGCTCTTACAACTGTCGATCTATTGTTTGTTATCATTACCTCTAAACAGAGGCACGATCAAAACATTTTTAAATTCATGAGAAACTACCTCCTGCTGTCAAATGGAGTGAAATAACTGGAGCAAATAACATTCAAAAACTAAGTCATCCAGTTTCAGAAATTCCCCTGGCAATTCAGCTCCATCTACAGACCTTCCGCTTCGCAGTCGTACAATAGCTCTCTGCATCGCTGTCAAACCTGGGGTGAGGGCAAGTGATTGTTTGGCATCTCACTGTGGCGGGCTATTCACGGTCTTCCAATCAATAGTAGTCAGCCAGTTTATTAAGCTACCAGTGTGCTTGCGCCAGATTTTCCTGGAGCCCTTCGGTTGAGTGCACGAACAGTCACAGACCACGTTAGTCAGTGCTCTAGGAGACGGAGAGTATAGGCCAAACATCGCCCTAAGCGAATCGCAGAGAACATTATGTTGTCAGCGATTAGCGTAGGCTTGCATCAAATTATTTCTTTTTTCCGTCAGTCTTCTTTGATTCCTCGAAGCCGTCCGGAGAGTTGGTGACGAGTATTCCGGAACGTGCCTCTTTTGGATCGATTATCCAGGTTGGTTTTGGAAATAGCAAGGGCTTCATCCTCTTCTCGTGTTAAGATGTGACCACATAAATTCGGAAACAGTGGAAACAGAAGCCTATTTCAAACAAATGGCAATTGCACATTGAAATATCGCCCTGGTCTTTGAGTTCCACAATCGTTTAACATCCAGTTTCTACCGCTACCCAGATGATCTACAATAAACACGCCTGTGGACGTGAGCAAACAGTTTGGTCCTGACCAGTCTACGATCTGTTCCACATTCAGTCCGTCGTACCACTTGCGTGATACGCACTTCGCAAATCTCAGGTTGTCACACGATCACGTAATCAAGCAACAGGTATTGAGCGCTTTGTGGGTGAGTCCATGACGTGATATCACTAGCATCCAGTTGGGATGTTGTTTGTGATAGCCCACCGGCGAATAGCTCACAGGTGGTCAGACGTCCACCGTTCTTGATGACTACAACAGTGTCGTGGGATCCGAAGACTCTGTGCCAGGTTTTTGAGTCACGTCCAACTCGCGCGTCGAAGTCACCCAGAACAAACAGTCAGTCACTCACTGGTGTCAGACGGATTGTGGCTGACAGCTGATTATAAAACTGGTGCTTTGTGTAATTGGTGTGACACACAGTTTTACAGTAATCATTACGAAATGTGGCAGGTTTACCTCGATCGAGTAACATGCACGTGGACATGGCTCTACGGCTGACGCTGCGTGGTTCGCCAATCGTCAAAGACTTGATGCAGTGATCGACTGTGAAGCGGACACCGTGGTCTGAAGCGCCGATCGGCAAACAATCTATCCAATGTAATGTGTACTCAGCATCCGCTTCTCGGAGTTAACTTTGATGTGCAAGCCTTATTTTACTCGAGGCTGCGACATCGATGCCACAGCGGCTTAATTCCATGGCGATCAGTGTGATGTGGCGTTTCTGTCATCTGGTGATGCATCCGTTCAGCGATGTACCCTCATTTCATGTTTTGGCGGGCAGCGCCTAACTTCCCAAGACGAAAATACACAATATTTCGAAAGCACGCAGATGTTGACTAGTAGGCTAATCTGTAGCACACGGCCATTATGCTATTTTAGTAAACGGAAACCGCTTAACTTCTCTATCAAACAAAGAATATTCAGTAGAAACTTGGTAACATATTTTAAGATCGTGTTGGGTGTCTTTGAACCACTGAGGATACTCCATCTCAGGAGCAAGCTGAGGGCCAATAGGGGCCCATGATTCATTCTCCTCTCACGGAGTGGTAAACAGGTAGGACGAGTTCCCCTAGTACGCTTCCGAAGCCTTAGCAGTCAGAGTCTTTAAGCACAAGCTAGGTCGATTTTGGACTCGAGTGTATTCTCGTCTAATTTAGACTTGACTTTCTGTCCAATTTCCGAATGCGTTAAAGTCTGTTTATATTTGGTATCGATGTTCTGTGTGTATATGCCACTGAATGTGGTTAGTCCCTTATCCCGGAAACTGATAAACGTTCAGTCCTCTGCAGTCCACCTGCTTCCTCTCGGTACAGGCTTCTGAGTAGAAGGCTTTTGTTAAAAACTCTAGTCCTTCTATCTTGGTCTTAGTGTCCTAACAATAAGCCAAGCCCACATGAACAATAAAAATACCACATAAAGTCGATGAGACTTTGCACCGACCGTCGCGCAAGATAAACTGGGTCACCCTATCTGCTGTCTCTAGCAGGTTGGACAAGTGAAAATATACTGCTACTAAGCTCTCCTCCAGTTATCCCTCTAACATGACTCCTACAACAGATATCAGTGTGAAAATCCCAGTTCCACGACGAGCGCTGAAAATGATGACACACTCACGCAAAATTGCCCGGAGATGTAGGATTCTTTTAAAGCTGTTCTAATCTTTTCGAAGCATTCTTCATCAGACGGTTGTCATCATAATATAACCCTATACTGATGGTCCTCCAGAACACTCTAGTCATCGATATTGAGGATGACGAAGTGGCGAACAAGGCTTGTTTTCTGTGTCGGAGTGCGAAAAACAGTAACTAGGGTATGCCAAAAAATCGGTCAATAGGGGTTATGGACGGCGTGTTTGCTATCACTTATACACTCACTATTCCAAATCATGGGTTGTTATCGAGTATGAGCCTCAACAATCACATCTGACGAAGTGACAAAAATGCGTTTGTTTTATTCGAGCTAATGATGGCAAATAATTATCTAAGAGGTGGAGAGGAAATTTTTTTTGCCAATGTCACAAAATAACACAAACAGCTTAACCCGGTTGTGCTTCGTTTGATAAAAATAGATGAGTCTGAATGAACGAGGCTCTGCTAATCACTTGACTTGTGCTTTCTAGGATGCTGAGAGGCGACTGGGCTAGTTTGCAAGCAGTGTATTCTGTTATTTTCATAGTGAACAAATCTGTTGTATCAGTTGATTTTAGTCGTGTAAATTTCCAACTTCTTCGAGTTAACATTGTTCGGTTAAGCATACTTTAAAAAGACCAAGTCGGGTTAACCATACACTTTCATAGAATGATTGAGTAGTAAATGAACTATTCAGGCTACTATTAGTTAACAAACCGGCTCGATCTCAATGCTAGCTACGAAGCGGTAAAATTAAAAGTCCGGAAGCTGTAGGCAGTTGTAGTTTGTCTCCAACTTAGGGCACTCCCGTGAATGGAAATGAGTAAACCGGTTGGTTAAAGAATGTAAAGAAATGTAGTGGCCTATTGCCGTGTACGAAACCTGTTGGTTGAACTTCACCCATTCACTCACCTAACATCTGGTCAGTAGACCCTACACTTTAACTGTCTCACTCACGCAAACATCCTACTACCAACGATCAAGGCCACATTCGTCGATATTTACGAGCATCATGAGCTAACGTGTGATCCGACAATCGCAACAACGGATGCGATTATGTCAGTCAGACAATGCTGTAACTGGATCTACGGCCTACGAGCGCGTAAATAGAAACCGAATGACGATAAGTAAAACAACGGATACCAGCACGACGGATAACGGTAATGAACGATGGAGTGCGGATTATACATAGTCAGTTAGTCTCTACGCAGCCAACCCATCCACCCGAGACTACCGCAAGAACACAGGTAAAAGACTGGCCTTCAAGCAGAGCTTTATTTCGCTCAGCTCGAAGACAACATAGTCACAAATCCATTCGTATTTATAGGGTTTGAGATTAGTAACAAGGCAAGGTCAAAAGGAATGGACGTGACAAAAGTCTAGAGAGTGTCGAGTAGGCGTGTAGTCGGGATGACAACAACAGATGTCACAATGGCTAGGGACGATCATGGAGACCGGACAAATACAAGATTATTGTAATGATGAAAGTCACGCACAGGTGTACTTTGTCCTGTTTTCTTGTTACACAATATTTTCGGGGACCTGGCGAATTCTCCGACACACCACAGCGCATCAGTCTGATCCCACCCTTTCAACGTTATGGATACACACCGTGTACACCTGAATATCCTTGTCAGTAATTTCATCAACTCGAATATTTTTCTATACTGAACGTGAGTCCCACAATTTTTTCTATCCCCTATCTTTTTTTACAATTATGCCTAGTGTAATAATATATTTTATCCCTCGACCGTGTATCCTTAAGTAAAAAATAGCTATTGTTAGGTCGTAGTCGTTTCTATATAACCTGTAGCCCTCTACTTTACAGTGGTATTTCGCCAATCATATCACAATCTCTAAGTTCTCGATTCACGAAAAGTTCTACTTGTTCATTGACTTTAGAGTATTCAGGACATTCGTGAATTGCCACATTCATGTCGTCAGTATTAATGTGCTGCAAACGGCCGAGCTTGACACAAGAAATTGCAATGACCACACTTGTTTCAAATTTCTCTAGTCATCGATGCCCCTTTGGTACAAACTAGCGAGTTAAAGTCATCTTGTGGAATCAGTTTATTCACACACTTTTACCTGAACAGTTAAAACACGGGCGTATGTAGGTTAGCAGCATTCACTGTATTTTGCGTAATGGTTTTCTAATATCCGTGTTATAAATGACAGAAGGACCAATAAGAGCAACAAGCACATGGTAGAGTGTGCAAATAAGTGTTGAGATTTGACTGACAAATATTTGTGGAAATTTGGTCTATCTCGACTGGACAAAATCGCATTCCCTGCGAAAGCGATGTTTTTTGGAAGAAAAATGAACTTTCTGCTGCACATCCCCAGTACCTTACTATGCTAATTTGCAGGACAGTTTTCGCGAATCAGCTTGCAATTTGATTCTCGACTCGCTGAATATTTTGCTTTTGTCGGTCCATAGCCTACGATTCAGTAAATACATGTGTTCTACGTTTTTAAATTACAGTAATAGTCCCATCAAAGATTCGGTTTTGAGTGGTCCTTCTTCTGTCATCAAGCGGTACGTGTGCGGTATTATACCAAGCTGACGACTTGGTCCATCTTGACTCTACAGCTTTTGGGCGAATATGGGTTGTGCGCCGTACGCATATGATTTTGTTGGATTTCACTTCATACAGGAATAATTTTTACCATTGTTGGATCGGAATCAGACAGTCCGTCTCGCGCTCACACGCCCACGCAATCACGCGTCCTAACTTATACCAGATAAGTCATGCAACAAATTAACCAATCACGTGCACAAGTGTTTGCCGAATCGCCAATTAATTATTGATCGCTTGTCTTTGGTTATTCATCCTTTATATGCATGTACCACGGAACCAATCGATACACTTTGTACTTGTGTCTTACCAACTCGTGTTCTCCTTACCCGAGCGGAGCGATTTAACAACCATCAGCGATTATTCTTTTCTTTTGATTCTATGACCCATTATATACACACATAAAGACAGGTTCATTGATCATGAACTTTGTGGCTTCGATTGTACTGTCTTTCCACTCTCTTTTGTATCATTTTCTCTTGTTTTTGATTAAGGGTCACAATACGAATGGTTTCGACTAAATAGCTGTTCCAATGTTTTGCCTCCTGGAGCCTTTGGATTTGGTGTTACCTGCTAATTGGTCAATACGCTTTATAAACACATGACTTGAAACCCTGTGTACTAACTCTGTAAAGAATTTCTAGTTTCTTATGGATGGCTACCATTGCAGCATATGGAAATTAGCTTTTGGGTCGAATTGCTGACTCAGTTCCTAACCGGAGAGATAAAATTGTTTTCGTTTCGGTGCAAAAGCTGAGTTCTGGGAACATATACGAGTGCATTCGTTGAAAAGCTCTTGTTTGTCGTAAGTGAGCCTCTAGAAATATTGTGTATGTCTTTCGAGACCGGATTCGATTACGGATTTGGGTGTTTGGCTTGTCGAGTAGATGCAGTTGCCCCTGATATTCCAATGTTTTATGATCAAGAATGGGCTTGCAGGTTACGTTGGAAGCACCCACAATTAAAGGCCAGTCAAGAACTGCGGTGGACTGAACTGCGTTAGTGATGTGCA
This sequence comes from Paragonimus skrjabini miyazakii, assembly GCA_014338405.1. Classification (NCBI taxonomy): domain Eukaryota; kingdom Metazoa; phylum Platyhelminthes; class Trematoda; order Plagiorchiida; family Troglotrematidae; genus Paragonimus; species Paragonimus skrjabini miyazakii. The sequence goes on from JTDE01022309.1 coordinate 54,468, forward strand.
GTCAACTACCAGTAGCGCTGTGGATCGCGTGAATCGTTGATCGCATTGCAAGATTATCAATCAGGTGTTATGTGCGGTCGCAGAGTAGCATCGAATCGTAGCTGGTATTGAGCCATAGTCGGAATGGCATGCGGCTGATATATCACACATATCTCCTTTCTTTGGGTTGCATGGTCATCGTTCTCTGCCACGAGAACCAGCTGTGCTCCAGAAACATAAGTCTTGCGTGTTCTGCGTCAGTTCCGATTAGGTGGGTTCTGATGCTTCTTGAAACGGTATTGATCATTCTTCTGGCCCTGTCTGAATCAGCGGGCGCTTTGACGCGAATATAGGCCCATCCATTACATTGCCAGCATGGTTTGGCCGTTCTGTTAGTCCATTGTGTTTCGGCTTGATGTAACATTGCATGAGACATCTGCGAACACCGTGTGGAGGTTCTAATAACCTCCTGTTTGGTAACGGAAATGTCAGGGTTCAGGTTCATCAGGTATTCGATAATGATTTTCTTCAGGGTAAGGTTGGGACCTTATTTTACCCTCAACAAAACCGGCGTTCTGTTGTCTGCTTATATCGACAACAGTCTACAAGCGGAGACCAGACAACTGAAACGATCCTGGAACATTGTGCATAGGTTGAACACTTCACACTCCTGACTGACTGACGTAAGTTACCCAATCTTCGACAGCTTCAGACCATGGTAGGATCACTGGTGGTGAGGTCTTTTGAGTACATCCGTATGATAAATTTGGAATTGATTTCGCTTTCTGACAAACTCAGTTTGTACAGCAACAACTTCACAGTCTTAGCGACGTCAATTTCTGACAGTTCCACTTTACAAGAATCCTTATACTCTCAGAACAGGTAATAAGTGGAAAGCCACTGATCCAGGTGAATAGAGATTCAACTACAGGTTCAAATGAGTCGTCCGATCCTGATCACAGGTGCTACACGCTCAG
>JTDE01022310.1:0-28908 GCA_014338405.1 Paragonimus skrjabini miyazakii
TTCTAGCAATACTCTGCTTTTTGCTGGTGAGTTAAAACTCTGGAATGCTTCTGATTCCAGTGCATTGCAGATTGACCCCGACCATATTAAGGGCTGGTCAGAAGACTGGAGTCTCCCTCTAAACGACAGTAAGTGTGCAAATGTCGCTTGCAGGAGACTCGGGGAACCTATTCGTGGTACATGGCGCAAAAAGTGTAAAGGATATAACAAAAGTTGATCTTTAAAAGGACCTAGGGATTTGGCTATCGACTAGTTTATCCTTTTCTTGTCACCACCAGATGGCCGCCAAAAAGGGATTTGGGACTCTTGGGATGATGAAAAGAGCCTTTCCCCGAATAGACAGGCATGCTATTCAATAGCACTACGGAGTCTATATAAGACCATTACTTGAGTAAGCAAATCAAGTCGTATACACCGGTTTGAAGAAGGACACACTTGCCATCGAGCATGTCCAGCGAGTAGCCACTAAAATGGTCTTTGGCTTGCGGCATTTCTCTCAAAAGTCTCGTCTTCAAATTCTTGATCTTTATCCATTTGAATTTCGACGATTTCGCCGTGACTTAATTCTTGCGCACTTTATCTTCAGCACAGGATTCGTGCACTAGCTCTTCATCACAGTAGTTGATAATAATCGAAGGGTATCACGAAAAGAAGCTTCGTAAGCTTTGACCCCGGACTTTTCTTAGGCGACAGTTTTTCTGTTATGGGGTTATCAATCTCTGGAACGACCTTCCATTGGAGATTGTTAGCTGCTCTTCTAGGTAACGCTTCAAAATGATATTAATTTCTCGCTTGCTTAAGAAGTTGTTAGATTAATATTTTATTATGCTTTACTAGATTATTATTTTACTTTGTTCTCGGTATTCACTGTAACCCTCAAGAGCGGTGCTACACTCGGTTTTCAATGACTGCCTTTTAAGTAAACTGAACACTGCTGACATCAAAACGGACAAACTGACTGGATCCAGGTGACTTGGGCCTCCCACCTCGAACCCGTGAACAAATCGCTGAAATAGCTGAAATAGATCTAATTATAATTAGATTAGGTTCGCCAATGAACCTAAATTTATTCGGTTAAAGAAATTCTTTCACAAAATTTCCCCGGTAACGTAAAGAACTCCGTGGCATATCGTCATCCAGTTATTGGCCGCACACTCATTGTTTGCGGCGAATTCGTCCCGTGGTTTTGTGTGACCCTATACGAATTGTACAAAGCGTGGAGGTTGCTGTGTCTATGTACTATCATGACGCGACTATAGTCACACAGGTTGATTTACGTCGTTTTAGGGCTATTTCATCGACTCTGCATCGGATGAAATGGACCAACGAATGATTTCTGCGATACACATTCAGGGTAATTTAGGATTGTATGTGTTAAAGACGTACTCCATCTTAGATAGACACTCGGGTTGGTCAACAAAGAGCACTTTGGGTTTTTGTGTAAATTATACTATTTGTGCTAGCAGGGTACGGTCACTTGATCGAGAGTAATATCCGTAAGGTCTTGTGTGCATATATGCTCACTCCCTATAGGGAGTAAATGTCATTTCGGTCAAGTGATGTTAAAGTTGGAAGCGTATACTCATTGGGGTAGACGAATATGGTCATGCTCAATTGTCGCCTTTCAACAAGCGGGCACACCCTTCTTGAAGCGCAGATAAACTGTGGTCTTTATAGCCATCTTAGTGAAATACACGGTAGGGTCTGTAAACAAGCCCTTTACTTCCAGAAATGTTTGGAACTATAGTCAGTTAAATGAAGCTTAGTCTGAGACCAACGGCAATAACCAAGAGGAAAAGAGAAAGGAAGGGAAGGCTGGTCCCATCCTGACAACATGTAAGTGTACGTCAAGCAAAAAGCGCGTAAAATTGTTGGAAACGGTGCAATTGGAGTGATTTTGCAGCTTAGAGGAATAGAGGGGTCGTTAAGAAAAGACAGACTTCCGCTGTGTCCAATCAGTCGCATAACTCAAGGAAGGGACACCGATTTTCCATTAGGCATACCTGAAAGTAGTCATTCAGAACGGGTGGGCGGAAACTGGGGTTGCAGCTGGGATCTCTATGGAGGCGACACACTTCTTAGTCAATAGAGGTTGCCTCATATCCGGTGAATAGGCTTTGGGTTCTAAAGGAGGCTGTTTTGTTATCCATTGAACTCAAGTTCTTCCGCGCGCTAAAGCAAAATATTATCATACTGGTATGTACAATTATTTTGTATATAATCATGTCATACAGACATATTGAACAGACCATGCATCATTCATCATGGTTACAGACAGCAGTACAACAGTTCAGCAAACAGTGCATGGATTTGCATTCGAACTATCTAGTTGGTCTTTCAGATCACTCGGATCTACTCGATTTGACGTAGTCGTTATCCCACAGGCTTCCGAACAAGAGGTCACTGGCAACAATCCAGAGAGCCACTTTTCGAGATTACAGCTTGTGCCAAAGTCAGAGCAAAGCCACAAATCTATCAATACTCTTTGCTTAACTCATTATTTTATGATTAAACGGTGGCCTAACAAGGCGCTAAAAAGAGAACCATAAGGACAACTAAATTTGGTATCGGAGAAAAGATCGTTCTTTCGGTTGGCCACCGTGTTAGAATAGAATTCGCTTCCAATGTCGGCCTCTTTTTCTATCCGCCGATGTTAGTTATAGCAAAATGGTTATAAATTGTTGGCGTTATAAATTACAATTACGTCACCTGAATCTCTTAACTCAAAATGAGCAAGCGCTTACTAAACAGCCTCATAACTCGCCTACATCGTTTACACTTTGCACTTAATTCAGTGATATTCCGTTATAGGTCAGTCTTATGGAAAATCCGTTCTACAAAACCTCTAGGGATTTTTAGTCACCGTGCATATGCTTTATTTTATTAAGGCGTCTTCTAGAAGGTATTGTGTACAGTGCAACGTCTGACGAGGTATTTCATTTTCAACCATCTTAAAAATACACATGATTTCATGATAAGGGCTTTGAACAGCCGATGAATCTCACTTTGTGGTTTGAGTCAGTGTCGACCGCGCTGACTTCTGTCAGTCACCGAAATGAATCACCGTTAAACGAGTGCTCAGTTAAAAACGAAAGATACAAAACTAAGTCACTGGCAAATGTTCACAGATTGGGTACTTCCAGTCACGACCTGTACGCAGGCCAAGGACTAGTCTGGCAGCTGTGCAATGAACATGCTCCTCGGTCTCTATACATAATTGGATTAGCATGCTCAATCAGTGACCCTTTGAAGACTAGGCACTTTCTTTGGAACGTCCTCCCGACTCGGCGGATGAAGGTCAATTTTATCATTAAAAAGCAGCAAACACTTCTCTGGCAGTTATCTTTTGAAGCTAGGCAAAACTTGACTATTGGCAAGTGAGTGTCAGATATCAGGATCTTTTTTTATGACTGACTTTCGTGATGACTACTGAGATTTGCATGCGAAGGATTTACCGGGAAACCAACTATGTGAAACACGTGCTCAGTTATTATTAACAAGATCAGATTTCAGTTGTCTAGCTGACATTTATTCATGTCCCAATAAGCCTGTAGTATACTGGGTTTATAAGTATCCCAGAAGTTTAATTCATCACCGTGCTGAGGGGGATTGCTAAAGACATGTTCCGGAAGATAATTAATACAAACTGTAAGTAAAAGAGTCCCGACCGCTAACTGTTGTAGACCACTTACATAAGTAGGTAAAGTTATGGTAGGTCTCACTTAACACACCGCCAATTTTCAATAATATATGTCTCCGGATCTATGTCCCAGATGATCCTGTGAAACAAGGTAGAAAGTCTTAGTAAGATTAAAGACGATAGCATCCGGAATAAAGCCAGTGTCTTTGGTCTCTCCCAAAGCATCCATAAAGCTAGGCATAAAGATAATGCCTGGCTGGCTAAAAAATTCCATTAATAAATGTTCAGGGTTGATGCATTTTGTAAAACGTTCCAGTACATTGTACGAAATGCTGGTAGCCAACGGATTAGTACCGATCGCCCGTTGTAAAGCGAGGCGTAATCATGCCCCATTTCCTCACATTAAGAAGATTGTTAGTCCGACATATCTGTCTACACAACCAACAGTAGGCTTATAAGAGAATAGCATCTACTTCTTCGAAGATCCTAGAGCGGACCTTGTTCGCACTCTTTGAACTAAGTAATTTGACTTTAGCTAAAAGGTCTCGAACATCCGGAACTAAAAACGCAGTAGCAGATAGTACATGTTCTGAGTTTTGCAAGGACGAATGTGTGTGTCATTTTGGAATGCCTCACTGCAAACCACAGTATATTATTCTTTGAATAATTTGTGGATTGAGGAAAGTCTCCGAATCAAACAGTGATAGAGAAACTGCTGCAAGCTTGTTTCTCCTTATTCGTCCCATATAATTAAACACGAACTGCTTGTCTGCTCTGGTCTCTAATAGAATCTGTTGCACAAATTTAGTGTATTCACAGATTTTTATTTTACACACATTTCCAAAAGTGTGAGTGGTACCCAGATAGTCTGATTTGATTGTGCCTTCACAATTTCTCGAAGTGTGAACTGTCATCAATTAGTTGGTGTATTCTGCTGAAATAAGCTGACAGAGGAGTGAAAGAGTGCACAGTTTAAACAATCTGAATGATTCATCTGTTTTTTTTCTACTGCGTTTTGAAACGCTTGGTATTTGCGATTACCACAGTCATAATCGAGAAGCATAATGTGATTGGAGATTTGCAATCCAGCCTTTCTGCAAACTGTTGCACTCCTTAGCAGGTAGTGTAATAATCCCTGTTGAGTAAATATTGCTTAGCGTTAGGGTCTATATTTGTGCACGTGTGCAGCTTTATCTGCCAATATAACCATGAGGAAAATTGAAGAGGAAGGATGTCAGAATTATAAACCACTATGTCTAGCCTATGGCATGCATAATCTGTATCTGGCAAGCGAACAGGCAAGTTAGAATACGTTGAACTTATTATCTATTAGTGCTTGAAGGGTCTCTTCTACCTTGCCTTAATATACGTCATTATTTTATAAACAAGTCAGCCAAACAATATCAATGGTTATACGTGGGAACTGTGATTAGCAACTGCACACCTTAATGCCTTAAGTCATCGATCCGAGATCTGAGCCTAGCCTGTTCATCTTAATTTGAGGGTGGTTATTACTTTGTTCAATTGCCAAAGCATCAAATTCTTCCACTGTTGTATTAAAGTGGTGAGATAGTGAGCTGCAATGGGTCTTAATAGTGCAGATGTGGTATTGGCTCTCCCGATTGTATGACCTAACTATCAACATGAACATATTTCTAAGCTTTGAGGAGGAACCGAATTGATCCCCATGGAAAAAGATCCGTACTCTAACGTCCTAACGCATGAGCCGTTAACACCTTCCGGGGTTATGTCTCACAACCCTGTAACAAAAGGTTCAACTCTCAAATTACCGCTGATCCCTTTAACATGAAGTGAGACTGTTGTGTTATGAAGTAGGTTTTGATTTGCAAAGCACTGCCCTGTCTAGGACCGAAATGGTCAATGATATCTTATAAACGCCTCACAGCTGTCCAAACGATTGAACCACCAATAGCATTCATAGGTGTCAAAAAAATAGCACGAAAGATTTGGATGATCACTGAAAAAGTTTCATTGTTCAGCGAGGCATAGCGTGCTCAATGTGAATGAGGATGTCTTTGGATTTACTTTACTGAGGAGGCCGCTTGAATGAAGTAACCAAATAATGAACTTACATTTAGTCAATGCCATTAAACCTCAAAAATAACATCTGTTAAAAACAACTAGTTTACTAATGCAGTTTGTGCATTTGTGTAACGAACAATATACAATATGCACTAACTAAATTTGTAAAAATCGTACTACAAGTTTACGGCTCAGTATAAATATGTTAAAATTCAATGCTTAAACATTTCTGAACACATTGTTTGTATTCCATTGACGCCTGATATTCAGATTAGAACGCTTGCCAGGATATTTGTTATTATCAGAATAACTAATGAATATCTCAGTTTTTGTACTTTCTAATAAGTATATGTATTAGATATATTGTCATATGCATATTAGTTGGGAACTGTGAAAGTTCCTGAGTCGATATCAGACTGAAATTCTTTGATGTATAGTGTACAGTATGTTACAGTAAGAATGACGTCAGCTTTATAAACTTAAGCATTCACTTTTAAAAGCAAGTCAAGCAGTCAAGTATTTACCTAGAGGTAAAGTTCTTTATCGTTTATCATTGGGAATTTTCACAACTATCTGATTTTCTTGCATATTTAAATAAACTAGACTGAGCAAACTTATAGTAAATAACAGTTTCTTTGCTGCATGCTACATCTCTTGGTAGTTGACATTTTCGACAGATTAGCCACCACGGAAGTAAGTTCGTTCGTTATGTACTAAATTATACATGGGTATGTATGAGAGCAGCGATACTATTAAATTGGTCATTGTTGTTTGAAGTTCAATGGTTCATCAGTGACCACACTTTCTTTTTTATGTGAGTACGCTGCGTCCTTTGCGGAGTATAGTAACTAAAGAGTTTGAACTTTTGATAAGGAGTAAAAGATTTTGGTCGTTATAAATCGTGCATTACTCAAAATCACCCGCCTCTTTTCCCTTCTAATAACCGTTTCAGATGGTTCCTTTTCAGAAAAAAATATTAGATCAAATTTTCCTCGGTAGTCTGTATCATTTCCACTACCTTGATTCGAATTCCAACCAAGCCTTCATGAGGTAAACCTGTTCCTCACTGTGATACTGATTTCACATTAGTCGAAAATGAATTTTCGTATGCCAGCATTCAATCAACTTTGCTTGGTTTGAGATTTAAGACACTTATGTACCCGGATGAACTGCGAACATCCAATTAAGGTTAAGCCAGATATACTCTGTTCTAACACTTTGGTCAACCTCATTGGTTGGTTTACGCGGACTACGAAGGGTGCATATGCAATAATTCAAAACGGTTCAAAGTACAGAAGAACTATTGATCGTGATGAAGGCAATCAACAGGTGTACGGTTAAGCCAGTCAGTTAAATCGACAGTCATCAAAAATATATAAATCAAAGTGTGGCAGTTAGTAGTGGGGTGATGATGTTTAGTAACCTTCCTCGATGGATATTCAGCCTGCAGGTTTTGCGCAGTGCGCCCTCTAACATCATCATCGTTCCAATCTGTGTACTTTTTGTAAACGACCGACCACTGTCGGTTGACAATTGCTGACATAGCGAACGATCTTATGCAGACAATGACAATGTTTTACAATTTGTTTGGCTAACAAGATGGGTTAATAACAAGGATTGTTTCACACGTCCACTGATTTCACAATGTATCAGAACATTGGAGAATTATCCGCAAGAAATTTAAGGTACACGTCGCTTTACCTAACGGATATCTGTTTACTCAGAAAAGCTTACGGTTCCCTGTGTGGTATAATATACAAAAGATCCGTATGTAAGTGGTGGACAAATGCGTGTGCGTTCTACCGTCGTCCACTAAAAAATGGGAACGCTTTTCATGACGAGCAATCGAATGTAGTCCCAAAAGGCATCGAACAGAAAGAACGTGGTCCGATCTGAAGACGAACCGTACATTTTCAGAAAGGTTTGGAATTAGGATTAGTAGTTAGCTATAGCCTAATCTGGGACCAAAGACAGCAACCAAAAGGGCAAATGAGAAGAACGGGAGGTGGGCTCTCGCCCACCCTGCAGCACTCAAAATTGCGCCAAGCGGAAAGTGCGTGAGACTTTCGAATACGTTAAACAACACCCCCAGAATGTGCAGACGAAACGACCGTGAGGAATAGAACAATAGATGAGTCGTTAGAAAAAGGTCAAGCAATTGCTGTGTGTAATAAGTTGTATAGGTGAATGTGAGTTCGTAGTAGACGTACACAGAAGCATGTGTACAGAAAAGACATGGGGGAAAACACAGTTGCAGTCAGAATCCTCAGAGAAGCCACACTACATGTGCAATCCACTCCATCCAGTGGTTAGACAGCCTGATCAGTTCTGCACAAGTATCCAATCACATTGACCACCGTTGTCTCCGTCACTTTGTCCATATCATATAGAATGGTGGTATATAGATTGCTGGCGCATTGCTTGAAAACGTCCGGATGAGTAGTGAATTAGACGAATACTAAAAGACATCATCAACTGTGAGTGAGCCAAAAACCCCTTATTCCAAGTAAACATTTGCACAATTGAGCAGTCTGTCATCAGTTAAGTGAAATCACCAAATGATCGGATAGAAGTGTGTTCATGAATGATTAAGACTCTGAACACTCTACTGGAAAAAGCCGATCGGTGAAGTGTACAAAGTTGAGAATCACTTAATGGCCCCCATCACCCAACAGAATGTTCTCGCACAGCAAGACAATTTACAGTAGTCAATAGTGTACTTACACTCAGATGAGTTGTAACACTTCAGTTGTGTAAATTTCCTTTGTACGTTTTCCGCACGACCTTTTCTGTTAATGTTGTGGCAGAGGACAAATCAGGCCACATAGCGCTTCATTCAGAGTCAAAACGGAAAATGTGTGTATGAGCGAGTTTAGTAATAAAATCTTGGTAGCAATGTGCGTTGCAATTAAAAAGTCAAAGGTTTATTGACCGGATGTGACCCGAAAAGTCTCCGTGCATCTACCTCAATCATATATAATCACTATGAATGAAGTGATATTTTCCACGTCAGTTCGCAGATTATGCCATGTAATGGGTGTCTCAACTAAGAGAAGATATCGAACAAATTAGAAGAAATATCCATTCTTGTATAGTGAAGGCAGGTGTTTGTGTAAGTGTCAAATACAGAACACTTGGGCCTGCCTACTACCGAACCTGCGAGCGTACTATCCTATTCGCAGTAAAAAGACTTCTGGTTGTTCTGATCGATAACGACGATAGAGAATGGATAACAATTAATGACTACATCACTGATCTATCCTGACATTCATTTTGTGTATTGACTTTTACTCCAATTCTACTGTCTTTCGATTAACCTCAAATCGGTATTTGGCAATTGTTACAGACCCCTCTCAAACTGCTTTTTGGTTTAACAGGACTAATTTAATTACCGCTTCAAGCTGGGCGTCATAGTTGTTTAAATATTTCCCGTCCAGATAGACTTTCAGCCAGTCACTCCTGAAAGTAGGCACTAAGCACGAAACTAACTCACGCTGGAGCTAATCAGTAATCGATGTATTTGCCATTTAAATAGAATAGTCAGAAGACACAAATTACGATATGAATTCATTTCGCACACTCTCGTCAGTCGTAAACGTGTGACTAGCATGAAAACAGAACCAAACAAGACTTAAATTAAACGGTCAAAAGTACAAAACAGGCTGGAACGTTATTTGCCATTACCCGAATATGCGTTGTGATTTAAAATGATCCTGAGTAAAACGCGTTCATCAGTACACGGTTGACCTTATTTAAGTTGCGGCCGTTACTCATATCAGAACGCTCACTTGCGTTTATTTGTAAATAGTGTTTAAGTTGCTTGATAAACACGCGGAGAAATACAAAAGCCATGCTGTTAGTTTCGATCCATTAACTGGCTCTTGCCACTGTAAGCTTAGATGTGAAAGTTGCGTGAGTAATATGTGGTCAAGACGGTTGCCCCTTTCAGAACAGAGAACTAAGTTCATATCCATGTCAGAAGAAAAAGACAGACAACGCTGATGAGCTACAACGAGAGTTAACCTTCAGACTGGTAATCCGGTTCGAAAGCAGTCAGCTGTTAACTCCCATCAGTTAGACAATTCTTTAGTGATACTGACTAGATTTTGCATTTTTGTTTTACTGTTTTTCGTAATCATCATTGTAGTGTGGTCTCAATATTGTATTGACTCCACGATCGACAGTGAATTATGCTTTGTGATGTTTACATCATATTTGCACATTGTTTATCTGGAAACCACTACACTGTGTTACTGGACAAATAGAAATGACAACCTCCGACAAAAAAACGTCTAGCATTACATTCTAACTTGGCACACATTGAATATGAACATGATGACGGATTACATTGGAGTGTCCTTTATAACGGGAACATCAAGCTTAAAATACGACTCAACGCAAGTAATCAGGCGCGCAACTTGTTTACCCGGGGCGGATGTGCGCGTGTGACGACGTGAGACAGAATTTAGTCAAACGTCAACAAATCAAACTACTCCCGGATATTGGAGAGAATGAAGTTTTAAATTTTAAACCGTTTTTAGATGAGACCCAACTATGAAAAGTCAGGGCTTCGGCTGATTCGAACCACCGACAGAAACACCATGCCTCAACGCGGCAAGCGCTGTACCAGCTGAGCTACGAAGCCACGCCAGGAGCTCGGAAATTTCACATTTGGACTCGGTTACCCACCCGTACCACTGTCTGATATGGAATCCACCAAATGATCCAGGGGATCGACTGCCCCGGCAAGATTTCTCAAACAGTTCACGCTGGAATCCACCAACGCAACTGTTGAGCATAGAATTTGTATTACTAATAAGTAGTGTGGCAGATTTATAAATTTAGATGAGACCCAACTGTGAAAAGTCAGGGCTTCGGCTGGATTCGAACCAGCGACAGAAACACCATGCCTCAACGCGGCAAGCGCTTTACCAGCTGAGCTACGAAGCCATTTTGTTGAGATATACACCGTCAGGTAGTCTCCTGAGGTCGGGATCTAAGATATGGGGTTGGGCTCGGTCGAAAAGGTTTACTGGCAATTTTAAAATTTGTAGTAGGGAAAAATCAGTCCTCATTGTCCGGTCTTGTACTTAAAACTGACCGATGTAAACGGATTGCTCCGTTTCACCTTGACGGTGAACGATGTTCATGATAATCAATTCTGTAAAAATACATCAGGTTAGATTTTTGATCCGCCATTGTAACGCCGACGGTCTCTGTTGTGTACGAAGATCGTTTTACTAACGTTCCACATTGGTTATCACCCTAAAGATCAGAAACAGAACAATTTTACCATTTTTCGATTTTCACTAACACTCTCCGCCCTGTGGCCTCCCCGTTTGCATGCAAGCAATTCAAATGCCATTTTTGGAACGCCACATTCTTTTGATCCAGTCTATCAAGACAAAAGAAGACGTTTAACGCGAAACGACAATAGTTCGTTTCTTTTCCGTTTTTAACCTAGCACCTTAAACTATATATAACTTGAAGTTATGAACGATGATAGAACCACGAAAATAGTTTTGCCATTCCGTACGGGACAAACTGATTCAAACCTCTATGTTTAAAGGGCTGAACTGTTTAGTGTTTTCCGAGAGGATGCGAGCAATGCGGGATTCTCATTCTGCACAACGACACGTTGAAGGAGTCGACCGGTTAATGACGTTACCTGTCTCCGTAATGTGTGTTGTGGTCGACGAGCTGAGGCGCCGGCTCACAAGGTCTTCATTCTTAGCGCCTTGCCTTCAGTGATGCTCACAGAATCAATAAACAATTGCAATGACAGTCGTCGCTTGCCAGAAGTGTGTCAGCCAGATGATTTCCATCTGAAGAGCCCAAACTCATACTTAACTGTAGACTTACAGACGATCAGTTAGGACGGGGGAATCGGCCTGTTCAATAGTTTATGTTTAGTACAGTGAGAGCTACCTGGTCGGACCACTGGCTGATCAATCCACTCCGATGGCTAGTTCAAATTCACTAGGAGGGAATCAATTCTCGTCTTTGTTAAGTAAGGAGCAAGAGATAATCGGGCCACCAAAAAACACTCTACTGTTTAGACCTCTCATGCCTTAGAAGTTACGGGCTGCATTTATTTTAATGAAAAGTGGCCGTTCAATATGTTGCTTCAACAAACCTCATCACATTGTTATGCTTCTACAGAATGTAGTCGTAGAAATTCTATACAAGCGCAACACATATAGGTCTTTAAACAAAACTTGATGCATGCGCGATTTTGTGCAGACTATGTGGCTGAGAGCAACAGTATTAGACATTTACGCTAAATTTCATTACATCGATTGGGAACGATTATGGGGTGGGAATTTAGCGTTTTAACTATTCATTTTAAATTTAGCAGTACGCCAGTGAATTAGATGTTCCTACCACGACGGGGCTCCAGTAAACATAATGCGTCAAATACATGACAGCATCAATAAATGTTCACTGCAATCGATGGACTCATTGTATTTCCTCATCCTCGCCTACTTGACAGTCAGTTGCAACCTGCAATTGTGTGATTATTCCCGTCCACGGTTAAGTAAGCACTGCGCAAAAGTGAATTGCTTGCCACGTCTATTACTTAAATTTCTCATACATGAAAGTGAATATAAATTTGATAACTGCTTTGGGCCGTGCCTGATAACAGCACTCTGGTGTTAGCCTGCAGGAGACTGACCATTTCGTAATTTGGTGTAATGTACAAGTAGCACCAAAGTAGTCCGTTTTTATTAGGTGGCCTCCACCGTAATACATAGTATATTTGATGGAAACCAGCCTCTTATTTAGAATGAAGGATGATCATTGTAAGTTGCTTGAAAATACTGTTCGGCTATTGCGTGAGACTATTTCTAATACTGAATCATTGAAAATAAAAGCCATCTTGATCAACTGACATTTAGATTAAGTAATATATCAACTTAAACATTACGCAATTGATCACATACACTGAATCCAAATCGATCTTCTAGCCAGCCTCCTTTAAAACAAAGTACTAACGTGGAGTTTAGCCCTTATTAAAGCCTGCCAGTAATGCATATCCTTGTCAGGGTCCGGTATAGAACTCCGATCAGGCTTCCATGAGGCAGCCGCGTTTACTTTTGTGCCAATGACCTGAAATCAAACACGAATGACTTATTCAATCTGAGAGCTTAACCACTTTCGCTTGTGAGCGATTTTCAGATCGCCCTAGGGTCTCCATATGAGACAAAATTACTGTCGGTGACCTCAAATCGGCAGCCAAATGTACCCAACCTAGGATGAACTGCGTAGTGGTCAACATGGTTGCCTTATGAAAGCTTGACCGGAGTCTATATCCTGTTCGTGGCAAGGTATCCACTACTGACGAGCTCTGAAAAAGCAAAACTGGAGTCGGTGCTTCTTTTCGAAAGAAGCTGGATGGAAAGTCGACCTGACTTTCAGTTTGAAATCAACTGAACCCCCGAGTATTGGTTAGAAAATAAATAATTTAGACGTCAGCCAGTAATAATGTATTTGTTGTCTACATGGCCAACCGTATTCGGTTTTTTCAGCTGGATGCATTCGGTTAGTATAATGAATACTGTTTTATACTGACATAACAGATGGGAAGGATACCACACGCATGTAGTCAAATTTTCGCACTGATAAGGCCTAAATTCATTCATACTTTTTGTATTACTTTCAAACAGAACACCACCCACATTCGATCACAGTTCTTGCGGTCACATAGGCGTTTCGGCCAGCCCACTTCGAAAGAAAACACTAGACTCGAGTTTCGCCCTTACTATAGCTCATCAGTGATGCATATCCTTGTTCAATCTGGCATTTTCATTTCCATCCTCGTGTTTATGAGTCTACCCACAACACCGGTAGCTTCATACTAAGCCTGACTGATCAATCATATCTAAACGCTTAACCACGACATTCTGTGGATAGTGTTCAGTTTTCTCGATCGTCTCGATAGGAGGAAATATAACTGTCTTGTTAACTCCAGTCGATAACCTCGTGATCAGGAACTTCTCAGTTAGGTTGACATCACGGACTCCATTGAACCAACTGAGCAGTATATGTAGTTTGGATTAAATTTCGGGGACTGGAAATCTGGGAGTGCAAATTCCGGTTCGAACAATGATATACACCATTGATGGGCTACAATAAGAGCGAAACTGGAGTCTGCTGCTTGTTTTCGAAGTGGGCTGCACGGAACGCCTATCTGAATGCAAGGACTGTGGTCGAATGTGGGCGGTGTTCAGTTTGAATTAATCAAAATTCTGGAAATTCAGTCCTAACTATATTACTTTCATTTATATGGTAGACATAATTATTCTACCAGTTTTCCAACTCAAGATGAATATTACACACCACTCTGCTCACATCCATTTCAAATCCAGACCATAAGTGTTCACCTAAAAAATAAAGCCATCTGTAGACTTATGCTGATTGTGAAATAGCAAAACTTATTGCTTTCATTTGTGAATCCCCTTCTACAGCCAACGTTCGATGGTGTGTCTCAAGTCCAGAAGAATTTCGGAAATGTGAAAAGCTCAGCCAATCAATTAAAGCAATTCCACAACTGAGTGTCCTGTACTCAGTTACATGTATCCAGAGTGCTGGCGAGTTTCACTGTATGCGGCTGATCCACAGTCGTGAGGCAGATTTACTTAATCTTGACGCCGGGTTAGCGCACTATGGAAGCACATTCTACAGTCTTCGACCCATAGCTGTCGAGAATTATGCGGCCAGCAATGAGCCGACTTCACGGGAACTATTCTATTATGCAAACATCGTTGTACCCAGCAATACAAATCCCACTCCAATTAATCTACGTGGAAAGGAGATTTGCTCTGCAGGTAAGCTCGTGTTTACTCAGTTTACGAGTGAATGATTCAGGTGCAGGAACAGCCGAAGGTTGGGTTATGCCATTTGGGAAATTAATTGCAGATTTGAGAGCTATTCCAGTGACTCAATGCAATAGCGTTGTACAGAACTTGATCCGTTACCTGGGTGACTCTTGTATACCAAACACACTGAGTGCGGAATTTAATCCGTTTGGTGACAACACAGAAGAATTGTGTAGTATTTGTGCGAATCAAGGTCTACAGAGCTGGTGTACTACACAAGATCGATATGCAGGTAATCAAGGTGCACTCAGATGTTTGCGTGAATACAATGAGAACATTGAGTCCACAATTAAACCTACAGCTGCTCTTGTGAGAGCTAAAGAAATCGAACTGGCTGCTGCTGATGGATTTCCGACAGCAAATTACAAGCTTCTTTGTCCAACTCAACAAGCAGGGTAAGTTTGTTTTCCGAATTTAATTGTATGTGGATGACATGTTTAACTATGGAACACAGATGATTGTTCTAGACTTTCCAATTAGTTATTACCTGCTCACAACAAACGGTAGCCAAATGGTTGTCAGTATGTGATAACTGCAACTACGATATATACTCACAATGTATTCCGATCAACTAGAGGCTTTTTTTGGTTCAGTTAAACTATTATTCAACTTATGTGAACTACGACCCAAAGAACTAAACCACATACGCATTTCCTGTTTAATTGTTGATATAAGATACTAAAATAATAGAAGACAAGTGACAAATCACTATTTGCTAAACGACAGGAATACATGTGTGTGTAAGTAAATTTTGTTGCAAGTAGTGAAAAATAGTTTGAAATAAAACACTCTCAATGTGGTAGACGTATATGTATGCATCGAATGGTCTCTCATAGAAGCTAGTTTACTGCAGCGACTGTGTTTGTAAGAAACAGTATGTTGTCGGGTTGTATGTACTGTGAAATGTTTGGTTTGCAAGCTGCGCGTTTACGAAATCCTTACGGGCATCCTATACAGATAGACGAATGCCCTCGTTACAGTTTCAAATGTAGCACTACTTTTGTAGCATGCAACCAGCAGAATAGACAGAGATTGTAACCGAAGATTTATTACGCAACACGCAGCGGTACTAGAATAAACAAAAAGGATAAGCGTACAAAGATATGATAGAGTTACGTTTAAATGCAATTGTCCTCTTCGTTTGTCTGACTGTCCGTTGATTCCGAGTCCTCGTGTACAATGTTGATGTAGCGACCACTTCAAATTCAATCCGTGCGCGTTAACTAGTTTCGATCGCTCATTACACTGTAAATCAACATTAGACTTTATGGTATCCTAGATGGTCAATCAGCCATATTCATGCGTTCTATTCCGGAAGCACTTCTCGTTTTCCTATGCTTCCAGCCATTTCACGACATACGCTTTCTTTATGTCATGACTAAATGAATACAGAGAATTCAGTGCTTTAAATACTTCGTTACAGTTTGTCTAATAACTACGCTCTTACAATCTGTATCATCTGTGCAAACTTTAAAGCTACCGCTGATACATAAACTCTTCGATAATTTAAGACTCGACAAAAACTGAATCAGTTATTGTCCGTACACCAGACACAGTTAATGCACAATGGGTGACTTGAACTTATCCTGTTCTCCAAGGTTTGCCTAAAATAACAACTGTTAATCAGAGTCTACTGTATAAAACACTTCGCGTACGCAGACACCTATTTTCAATCACTCCTGTTTACAGTGTGTATGTGCCAATTATATATACAAATCACAGCGAGACAGGGAGCTAAATGGCACAGACAGCGAAACAAATAAGTCTACTGAAAGACAAAGACAATATATAAGTCTAACGAATCTCTTGTAATTGTATATGCCTGATGAGAATTATTAAAAAACAGCTGTTTGCAACCTTAACGTTTTATGATAATGCGGCTGTCCGTAAACGTTTGTGAGGCAAACGTGATCGTCAGTGACATTGAGTTCACGCTTGTTCCGCTTCCAATTTTCTCTTAGATGATTGGCCAGTAGAGATGGAATGCTCCTGAAGGCTGTTTATGTGCACTGAGACAGAATTTAAGATCCAGTGACAATAGGCACTAATGTGAATCACACTCCTAAGCTTGACGTGTTTTGTAAAAGATACGAAATTTTAACTCCGACTTTATTTTATGGTCGGTTGGAATAAGTTGTGCTAAAGGTGGGCTTTCTGGAACCACTTCAGAGCCATTTTAAGCGGTGTCCGCGAATCCTTTCCGACAGTCATCTTGGAACCTCCTTAAGTACCCGTCTTCACAACAGTAGGAAAAAGAAGACAGAAGGACGAAGAAAACTTAGGCAAGCTATACTTTAGGAGGGGTACCAAAATGCATATATATGTACATATATCATTGTATTAGACTAGAGGAATAAAAAATTAGCACAAGTTCACTTTGTCGTTTTCTCCGTTTCCATTTTACCTCATTAACTTAATGTCTACTACATCTCCGTTAGGATTACTAGAGCATCCTTATGCCAGAAGAAGGAAACCAACAGCATTTTTGTGTGGATACATAGTGTTATACTGAAACAGTTGCAGTGGGAGGCTGCTCTTAGCAGCCTCCCACAGTGAAAATGAAATGAATAGATGGATATATAATGTACCAAGTTAGCGTCTACCACTACTCGATCAGTTTGCTCCAACGTCGACTGGTGACTCCGCACTGACAATCCTCAGTCTACTGTATTAAATGGCTATAAGTCAACTAGAGAAGATCAGCCACTTCAATAGTGAACACAGTTCGAATAGAAACCTACTGTGATCTACGAAGACTCAGGTTTTGTCAAAGCGGTAGAAATAACGTTTACTATCCGAGACGGGTATTTAAAAGTGTACATATTCAACTAACATTCTCACCAGATCGTACTGGTTGCAGTCACTATGGTATGGCGTTTATTCAAAAGCTTGGTCGAAAACGCAGTTTTTTCCCTTAATTGCCAGGCTTCCCTAGATCAGCCTCTCTTTGAGATGCACAGTGCGATCATTTGTTTTTCTAGCTTTCAATAACTTATATACCTCTTTAAAAGCCATATTGGTAGAGATAATCGGTTGTCACTAGCACCAGTAGAAGGATTACGTCTTTACGGATGCGTAGTAAGAGATTTTGGTTTTCATATAGATTGAACAGCACCCACAATTAATCGTAGTTGTTACATACCCATAGACTTTCCAGTTGGCTCTTTTCGAAAACAAGCACTAGACTTGAGTTTTGCTCTCATTAGAGCTTTTCATTAATGCATATCCTTGCCAATGCCAGGACTAGAACTCCGGCCACGCTTTATGAGGCAACCGTGTTGACCACTGCGTCAATGACCTCACATTAGGCACAACTGCATTATCATATGTGAACATTTGACCACTTTCGTCTTTGTTGATGTTACTTAGGGGTCAGTGGACGGCGGGTCTAGAGGCCGCTACAAACTCCTGTCAGTGGGGTCAAATTCCTTCCCGGATGATCATGACATCTTTGACCATGCCAAACGTGACGGTGTTCAACCAGTTTCTCACATCGATGGTTCAGTATTTTGGTCCGACAGGGACTCATGTGCAAACTTTCAGTCTGTTTCAATCAACCGGTTATGGAACGAGCAACGTAACGGACCAGACGCATAATTTGATGTTCTCCGATTTTACACGCAATATTTACGTGCCGCCGGAAGAGGAGACAGCAACCTATTACCGTTGGATCAGTAAGTGTTTGTGCATTCAAGTTTAACTTTGATGACCAGGGACCCTGTTAAGCAGATGCGTGTTACATTGGTTAATAAACTTCAGCAACAATTCGTAACTTATGGTTTAGTTTTTGTTATCTTATCGAACTGTTAAAACATACCCACTTTAACTGTTTGTCAGTCTAGCTTGAGAAAAATCTAAGTTCATTCCATGAAGTATGTAAATGCTGACCAGCGAATAGACATTTTAATCAATCGGTTACTGACCTCTGTATCAGTGTTAACTCGACAGCCAATGGGGCATCTGTTGTGATCGCAAAAGACGCTTAGCCTGAGAATCCGTTTATTGCCCGTATAGGTCATGTCAAAAATCAAACCACAAAGGCGTACACTCATTTGCGCATGCATTCACATACGTCATTGTTATTCGCCTTAGTGGAACTTCTGCCATAGCGCGTACATACTATTTCGATAGTCTCTTCTTGTCCTTCGTCTTCCTGGCGTTCGCAGCTTGCCCTTTTGCTCCTGAATGTCTCCTGTGGGTAACATACTACTTGTGAGTATTAGACTACTCACAACGAAACTGCCTGTCATACAACACATCGAAACTATGGTGAATAGTTCATCTGAATCTTAGTTTAAACATCTGTCGTAAACAATAATTCCCTTGCAGTGGTTTTTCGTACTCTTCATCAAGGTAAGTTTATTTGGATTATTTCACAATTATTTGTAGTTTGGTGCTGTTTTCCAAAACGCTTCGTTTCCAAAACTCACACTAACGTCATTCTGGATGCTGCTCACGTACATATACTTATCTGTCACTAGTGTTTCATTGTCTGCTTAAGGTCGTCGCCTGCGGGAATTCATGGGTGCGTTATAGTGCTGGTGGTTTCACAATATGAAGGTGACAGGTTAAGAAATACAAGGTTTAATACTAGCTCTTTAATCAGCAGTAGGTGAAGTGAATCACTCCATGGAAATCCTTGGAGAAAGGCATTTGTCCCTCAGTCAGATTTAAAACGTTTTACCGAAACTGGGTTTTTAAGCAACACAATAATTAACTAGTAAACTGTTCGTAGACGTAGCAATATTGGACATTGGATGGTCCCTCATATCAGTCATTAGGTATGATTTACAACAGTTTTTAATTTGGATATTCCTCGTAGATTTTACCGTCGGACCGCAATCTGACTTAGCCCCATTGTATCTGGTTCAGGTTTTCCAAATAGAGGCTATCTGAAGATTTTCGGATATCTGACGTCTATATATTTCTCCACTTCAAATTTAAATTATGTTCTCACTGTGACCGTTTAGTGGTATTCGTAGCTGTGCCTCTGTTTTCGGGTTCCTTTTTTGTATTTTTGCCTTCTAACCTTATTCTAACCCATAACGCTTTGAGTGTATAACGAATACACATTGTGGCTTGCTTCACTAGGTGGAGTAATAGTAGCTTTCAGGCTTTCCATCAGATCGATATGCACTGACCCAAACTTATATTGTTTCAGGTGCGGACTTCATGCAGGCTGTTCGGAAATTGGAAGAATGTCCACTTCCAACAATGGGCTGGTGTCTGATTGATCAATTTGAGTTTGTTAAATGCGAACGGATGAGTAGTGCGTTCGCTGCCCGCCGCATCAAACCGGATCTGACGTGTATTCAAGCAGAATCAGCCATCGATTGCATGCGACTTATTCAAGATGGTTATGCTGATATGATCACGTTAGAAGCGGGTGATTTATATTCGGCCGGAAAGTACTTCGATTTGGTACCGATTGTTGCAGAGTAAGCTTTACAGAATAAAGTATACTCTCAACAATTTGGACTGTTGTGATGACTATTCCCACATTAGATGAAGATATTCTATATTGTGTTATGGCTGTCGATCAGACTTACGCTATATTCAAACGCGTTAGACCAACTCAAGATATCACTTCGCTTAGTCCAGAATTATTAACTTTTAGCACTTCAGTGGACTCGACTTCATTAAAACAATCGTTAACACTTTTCTTACGAGAGTCGATCGTCAAAAGACGCTTCGTCCAGTAATTGTAAATAGGTTCATAACTAAATCCAGCAGTAGACATTTTGGTTTATTCTTGCAAAAAATCAAGCGGACTATGAGAACATTGAAACTTCGTTACCAGACTTAGGATACTGAAGTTGATAAGAATCTTGCAAGTGACTTCAAGTCATACAGGGATATAACCAGATGTCAGGGTTGAACAGTTTTGGAGCGAATTTTGGCTTTTAAATACTCACATTTATTCGGATGTTTTTAAAATTAATGTCAGAAATCTTATATCACTAACAGTACACAAGATTTTTATGGAACAACTCGAATTTATTACTAATCGCTAATTGTTATTCACCAACACTACGCCAAGTTGCTGGGCCACAGTCCATCTCTGTCGTCAGCACAGACCGGCTACGTACACTAGGGCTCATAATTCAATTGGCACTATCCTATCATGATGTTCTTAGTTAGATCTGCAATTCAGAGTTAGAAACAGTCTTGGTCTTAGTGCAGCCAGTCCATTAATATTCCGTGCCACTTAGACTTTTGCACCGTCCCACGCTTCACACTACTAGGGTGTTTCATTCTGTTAGGCCTGTCCATATCAGTCGTCAACCTTGAGTATTGGATGGTCGTCATATCGTTGTATTATTGACGTATGTTTCTGAATTTTGTGTCCGACTAGAATTAGTTTCTACTTGAAAGGGTCCTTTAGCTAAACATCACATATCCGTTCAACACATTGGTTGTTTGCAAGGCTCACGATAAAGTGAAATGGGATGTTAGAACTTTGACAACAATCTGTATCAATAAGAAGGTGAAACAATTGTGAAATTTTTTTTTCTAATACGACATGAACTCAAACCTAACTGACGTCGCAAAAGCCCAATGGCTGTGTGAAAGATAACAACGTACTAGACCAAGGGAGAGCATAAGCGTCAATCGAACGAAACGATCTGAGGTGCCAACTTTTAAATACCAGCAAGCTTGAAACTGCAGTGCATGAACGTGAAATTGTAACTAATCATCTCTAAGTGTTTGGGTGTTGCTATTGCATGATAGAACATTAGACAGAGTGGGAGGGTCAAACACATGACCTGTTGTGATTTAGTGTTTCACAATCGAAGACGCCGGATTTGTATTGGTGTGTTGGTATGCTGATCCGCGTTGAATCACTGTCTGCACTGGCCACTTGGGTATGTGTTCCGCCTTCCTCTGTTGCAAGCTTCGGTTCGTTCTCCCAATATACGCGTCATCTCAACTATGGGTGAAGTGTAACATGTAAGGGGAGGCAAAGTTTTCCAAGAAAGAACGCTCGGGGTAGTGAAGATTAATATTTTGGGTGGAAAGTAATAAACGCAGTTCCGCTACTAGATAAGTACGATCAGTTGCAGATTTTAACTTTCAACGTACAGTCTCCCGTGTAAGGAAGGTTGACAAAACTTGCTTATTCAGTGCTGATTGTGGTTGAGAGTTGGCCACTCGCTTGAGGCAGAAAAAGGCAGAGCACATACCCAAGTGGCTAGTCCAGACAGTGACTCAACACGGATCAGCATACCAACACACAAACAGACATCCGGCGTCTTCGATTTTGAAACACTAAATCGCATCAGGTCATGTGGTTGACCCCTCCACTCTGTTTATTACGCAGTCGCAACCCCTAAGACGTTGGCGATCTCTGAGGCGTTGTTAGTCCAGCACCGCGCACCGTCTTCTGTTGACAGAAGCTGCTGACACAATCAATTTCGCTGCCATGACATTGAAACCGTTTACCATGTGATGTTCGTTCGTTTCATTGTCTTGTCGCCATGCCCTAAACTTACATAACTGGATGTTGTGGATAGAGCAGTTGTCAAAACGCTCTCATAATTGACATCATTGTTGCTATACCACTTCCAGTCCCGACAGACATGCACTGCTGGTAGGCTGTGGTCAGCGAGCGAAATTTGAGTATGCGGTTGCTTCTTTAGAGTGAGCCACCTGTGAACATACAGGATCGGTGTTCATTGTCCCATACCTGTATAGGCAACAAACATCTCCCAATTCATCTGATTAAATGCATTTCATCTGATGAACAACTTTCGCTGCCTGGGATATGATGTCATTTAGCAGTGACTGGTTGATTAATTGATTCATTATCTGATAATATCGAGGCTTTGACTGAATGTGTAAACTGTAATTGCGTAGAAACGCTCAATCTAGAGCCGTATCAACATCACATGAAATCCTACTCTTCCCATCTGTATTCTTCTTGTCAGAAACTATGGAAGCGGACCATTCTATTATGCTGTGGCCATAGTCAAAAAAGTCAATCCTGGTTTGCTCATTTCCAACTGGCGTTATCGATTCACCTGCCACGGTGGTGCGGGTAAGGCTACTGGCTGGATAGTGCCGATCAATACTGTACTGGACACACGTCAGATCATTGTGCTAAACGGACATCTGGTCAATTCGTTTGGTAGGTTTTTGAATAAATGTGGTTCGATAGGTTCTAACAGTCTGATACAAACCGAACTTGATACTAATTTCATTATCCCATATACTTAGAATCATACATGCTCTGGTAAGTAGAATGGTGCCTATTCAGTTATGTGTTTGCGTAGTATGAACTCATTGATCTATTGTCCTCCAATTAGGGTTACGGTTGACAGAAATTACCGGTAGCAAATAAACAAACTTACAAATCGGCGAAAGTATAGAACTACTTTGACAAATCACAAAACACCCGATGACACTGTGTTTACGCTTATGAGTTTAATAGAAACCAGTTTTTCAGTGCCCTAATAAGACTGACTGCATATTTGGTTTGACTATGAAACTAGAGTTGAGCCACTATATCTGGACACTCTAGGCATTAGTGCAGAGGAGCATCCTGAAGTCGTTATTTGTCTCAAGCTGACACGCGTCAAGACCGATCATGACTACGCATGTTCCAACATACTGGTTTCAATGTTCTACAGACGGGGAGTATCAGAAATTAGCGTAGGAAGAAGAAATTATTTGATTACTAATCGAAGACTGTCTCACGTCGATCCTTAAAATCCGGTTACAAAGAAAATTTCACTCATTTGGAAAGACACTGAGGGAATAAAGAACTACAGTCATTATTCCGAACAGGAAAGAAACAGCGAAAACAACTCACAGTTTGCCGAGTGCGCCGGACGTTAGAACTGTTTACCAAAAAGATAGAGACAAGGCTCAGCATTAGTGCACTACAACACTAGGGTGAGTTCAAAGTTTACATTGCGTGAACATCGAAGGCGAACTGCAAAACTAATCGGAACATATAACAAATGTGAATTATTTTCTACAAAGTCTACGATTGCCGGTTATGTGCTAAACACAAGTGATAAAGTTGACCTGAAGTTGAATGAAGACTGTTAGTACTTCCGACCTGTCAGCGGAAAGGATAAGAGAATACATATTGTGCGTTGTGATGATGCCAATTATTAAGTAATTTATCGATTAAACCGAAACGCGTTAAAATTCTCTTGGTTTGAACTCGCGTGTCTTAACCAGGGAATTACCGAATGAAGACTGGTTCTTACTGGAGAGGTTAATTGTCGAGACACCTTGTATTAACTAGGATGACACTGAAGATGAAATCGGTATTCTGAATCTCTCTGTGGTGCGGCTGCCGATCTTCAACTGATCAAACTAGTTCGCTCCAGTGGTTAAATTGACGGACCACTAAAAAACTCATGCAATTACCATCACGCATTTCAGGTTATTTTCTTACGTTTAAGGAAACAAACCAATCAAGGTAATTTCATCGATTCGACCTCTATGTTGATCTTAATGTGTCCTTACTCTACTATAAGTAAAACTCTGACGTATTCCTGATCTTTTGACTTCTTGTGATGTACTCAGGGTCTATCGCCTTCAGTTTCATACAGGTACTCAAGTCTTGTCTGTCTTAAGTACCCTATATTTGTAGCTGGTTCGTATGATCTCCCGGGTCGTCAAACTGCGAAAGAAAACTTTGATACTTACTATACGCATTACTGGTTGGTAGGCCGTTTTTAGATTGAAAGATAGTTCATAACGCGAGTGGTAGCTATTGTCATCAAGGGTCTACGATTAGTTGAGAAACTCTGATTAATCCAAAGGGGGTTTGCGAAAGTTCCACGACAAAAATAATTTGTAGTTTATTTGAAGGTTCATCGTTACTGTTTATCCAAAATCGGTGGAGTCTTAGCAGTGAACATCATTCATGCCTATTTTAAACTGTTCTACGCCTCACCACGACATCAGTTGTCTGGATAAAAACACAACTGAGCAATCACCCGCTCACACTTGAACAGCTGTAGAATACGGTTGTTAGTGTCATACAGGTAGCAGGGCCGGACCAAATTAACCTATATTGACCGTAGTGAAGTGTACTGTCCATCTAACCATGCTTTTGCAAAGGTTACCAATTTTGCACGACCTGTTGCATCACATACACATAAGACATCAAGTGTTTTTTGTGTGATTGATTTGAAAAACAGAAGCAGAAACAAAAGTGTTCGCTTTACATCATGACAAATTTCGGTGCACCTTTATAGGCGCTTATGATATACGCTGAAATTTATCAAACCAATTCGAGACCCTAAAGTAAATAACAGTTGGCGGTGCTCAGCTCTGTTGCTGTAGTGAGGTGGCGCGATCGTATGATACTACTCACACTGCTACTCAATTGTGAGACACGAACATGTATTTGGATATTGAAGTAACCAAGGAGAAAACACAAGAAGAAACAGTGGAATGCACTTTGGCATGAAACAGTGTTTTCCTCTATATATTAACTAGTCATTAACAATCGTAATAACCACGACTTTTTTAGATCATTGTTATATGCAAGTGGACATGTTTGTTTCGTGTGGTGTAGAAGGGTATACCGTATGTGTTGATTTTCGGAAAAAACGATCATGGCTCCATCCAGATTGTTGGTTCACAACACTCACCAAGACAATAAACCAGTGAGAAACATTTCCTTTCGAATACTTAGCAGCGACTGGGGGGTTTCTGAGAATCAGCAGATGTGGATTAAACGCTGCGTCGACGATACTGAACGTAGCTGCCGTGTCGAGATAGTAGTGCGCTGACGGTGTTATTCCACGGCAGACGAGAGGTTGTAGACTGGTGTGTTGGTGACGGTGACTGGTTCTGCATCAACCACTCGTATAATCAGCACCTAACTGACCTTGCCATGTGTTCGATAATGCTGGCCCGCAGCCGACACTCACCCACAATGTTGTACGTCAGTTACATGTAATTTAGTGGATGGTCATATTCGTGGTTTCAATGAAGGTTTTGGTTTGAAAACAGTGCTGTAAAAACTATCATCTAAGTAATATTTGAGAACCGCTCGAAGGTTAT
Source organism: Paragonimus skrjabini miyazakii (assembly GCA_014338405.1). Taxonomy (NCBI): domain Eukaryota; kingdom Metazoa; phylum Platyhelminthes; class Trematoda; order Plagiorchiida; family Troglotrematidae; genus Paragonimus; species Paragonimus skrjabini miyazakii. Next base: position 25,594 of record JTDE01022310.1, read on the forward strand.
CTGCAATCTGCTTTGTACTGGTAATCTCACACCATTAGTTTTAGTAGGAAGATATAGAGCAATCTCTGTTTTAATAATATCCTGAGAAGATTTAACGACATATATATCGTAGCATAAATCGTACAACACACAGTTTCTGATCTCGCTTTCCAAACTTGCATAAGTTTGTGTATAGCACCCAGATGGTGAACTAACTTTTGAACAACAACACATTCCATTTAAAATAGAATTCATATCTACTTCTCCAAAATGCACAGTGGAGCACAAAGTGGTCTGCGAACTGTGCACCAGTGCGAGTTAGATTGCTTTTTATGGGAAGACACATGCAATACTGACGTCTTCCAACTTGACATAACTACTCCACGTTTGACTATAGATGAATAGGAACAACCTTCAGCAACCATGGATGAGTTTTCAAGTCTGTAGTTGGCGGCTGAACTTTCATTCATTTTGCTCATTTACTCTTTTCGATCGGCTGACTCATAGTTGATGGTCCGGTTATACTGGACCAGTAGATCTCTGCTTCCAAACTGGTCGATAATTAAATTAGGTTTGTCTTGGTTTCTAAGGGAATTAACGAATGTACGTGGCGTACTTTGATTCTGCGTATATGATTATGTTAAGACAAAGCATATAGCTCGCTTTCTTAAGTTTATTTGATTTTGGCTCAGACGTACCCTTTTCATGAACTTCACGAAGAAACAGGGATATTTATCTATAAGAGTGTGAATGCGAACGAGAAATATGGTCGTAGGCCCAATGGACCAATAAGGTTTTGAGGTCACTGTCACACTACGAATTGGTCGAGGTATAACACCACCCTAATATTCCTTCCTCCGCTTGTACGTATAAAGCTGAACTCATCAGCCGGGCCTGCATCCCTGGAATTCTCAATCAGCCGTTCGATAAAAAGGAAATCAATCCGCTCGGTCTGTGCGAGCGTTGCACTGGTGGTAATCGGGATTTGTGCCGCAGGGATCACCGGGAGTTATACTACGGCGATTCTGGTGCATTTCGCTGCCTGACTGAGAGTGGAGATATTGCGTTCGCTCGACACACCACTGTGCACACAAATACAGCTGGCCGGTAAGTGTATAGTTTACACAGAAAACACTTCAATATGTGTGTATGGGTGTATTACATTACGCTCGAATAAATCAAACCCATTGTATAGTTCTTTCGTTTCAACCAATGTTTCCCGTCGTTTAGTAAATTGCCATCTCTTTTTTCAGAAACGTGAGTTATGGTGGCCTTCTACCCCTTTCTTCAGCCTTGCTGGTGCATAGATGTTGAAGATTTTGTTCGGTCCTCTGTCCGCATTAAACCATTGTTTTGTTTTCTACTCTTATTTAGAATACACCGATGTTTACACTTACAGTAAAGTAATTCTTGTCGTCCATTCGCATCATCTTTGTTGTTAGCCTAGTTCTTATCATAGAGTCTCTCTATCTTTTGGCTTTGAGAGATAGGTGTTTTTACTTTCATGCTAATCACACGCCTTCTGGTCTCATTCCTTGAGGTTTATACTGAATGCGTGGTATGTAGTTTCAATTGCAACTGGCCCAACGCAGGTCGCCTGTGAGGACGGTTATGTGCATGCGCCATTTGGCTTCGGTCACTATAACGATCCAGTCCGGAAACAGATGCTGCTAGCTGTGCGGATGTGTAAAGTTCCGTTCATCAGATTTCGCCAGAGCGCTGTCGTTTGTATTCGGCTTGCTTTTACCGAGGTGGTCAAGTCAAAGACTTAGTACAGCGAAGTCTGACAACATGTTTAAGGTCATCGCATGACCATATGGTCTTGGGTAACAATGTTCTTGACAAAGATGTACAATTTCCATAGTTTTCCCGTATGTGTTCATAAGTTATCTGCATCAATGCGAATCTTTTCTTTCAAATGTGCTGATGACCTTGTTTTGGGATGGGTAGGTCCGGCTGAGGGAAACGGAAAATTATTTTCAAAACATTGCGAAGCAGATAGTATCCTGAATCAATTTCATTTGGACACTGACTCGTGAACTCACCTGTAGACTGTAACGATTCACGTCTGATCGTTGAGTTACGCGTAGCCCCAAAACGGATCCCCAAAATGAGAACAAGATTGGATCCAACAATTTCTACGGTACTTTTAAGGAAATGCATCACTAATTACAAAAGGCAAACCTCGATCGTTCGCGACGATAGTCTCGTCCAGAAAAATCAGTAGTTTCTCAACAGGACCAACAAGGTCAAAGGTGAACCGTCACGCCAGTAGACCAGGACAAGAATGGCCACTCGCGCCGCGGACATTTAATGACACATTAGTTCAATAAAACAAAACGGGGTGGGTGAGATAATGGGAACAAGGGTCAGGTTGATGGGAAAAAATAGGGAATGCCAACGATGAGGACGAATTTTCTCAGTTCGTGGGTCAACAAATTTACATAGACAATAAGGATAGCTCGTTTTACGGAGGACGTCCAAAATGTCTGCTAGCCAACGATCGCTTTCTCGATCTTATTTTTGTAATATCTTTGTTTTATTTGCAGTGGAATTTCAACATGTTTTTATCCCTGGCCAGAACTACATTATAGACGTTCCATTGGGATACCTCATTGACCACATTCTATTGTATACAGACTTGCGTACAGACACACAAACGGTGTGGCTATGAGTTGTCAGTTAAGACTAACACTTGCGAATAATAGTTTAGAAATGATCGAACATCAAGTCCAAGCTGATGCTGCCAAGGCGTTACCGTGCCAACGATTGGTTAACGATATTTTAATTTTTGGTGCTGTTGATAATTCTTAACTGTCTTTCGATCACTTTAGTAACATTCATCCCAACCTACCTTTATCTCAAGAAACTGAGTGAAACGACAGGTTAGCTTTTTAGATGCACCCATTACTAGAAGTATAGATAGAAAGTTACAGTTTCCACATCATCGTAAAACAACCTAGAGGACTTCATACGAACATGGTTCAGTCAAACCCTGCTCCATCGAACCAGGTGTATTACCCTATCCGATTAACTGCAGGCAGAAAGTTAAATAAAAAGATCGTCCGGAAAACGGTCTCACGAAAGATCCCACATTGAGTGATAGTTTATTTACGGTTGCAATAACGTTAACATAGACAGAATCAATAGAAATCAATCATAGAGACCAGCTGAACAGGTGCCGCAACGATTGAAACAAGTGATGGCATACCAGCCACAATCTGGTTAAGCAGCTGCTCATATCCCAATACTATCAGATGCTGAATATCTCACGACCATCATCATCATCATCATCATCATCATCATCATCATCATCATCATCATCATCATCATCAT